>WOVY01012025.1:0-43936 GCA_013436015.1 Rhipicephalus annulatus | reverse complement strand
ACTTCTGCAGATGACCAGGTGCTAAAGTCTGTCAAACGGAAAAATGTGTCATTCACAAGGAATGACAATAACTGTCAATTTACTTGCATGCTGTCACACGAAAAAATCAAGCAAAAAAGCATAACTTCAAGGGCTTGTTTTTTGGTAGAAACAATAATAATGAGAACTAAATTCAATGTGAAAGAACTTTCAATATTAATGAAACTGTTCTCATTAACATTGGCAAAGAGAAATGTCATTTTAAAATATCGACCATGAGCTTAGCTCGCTGAGCACCGACAAAAGAAATGAAAATCTATGAAAACTAATTGCATGTAGCCTAAAAATAATTTTTATTGATAGTTGTGCTCCTACACTATAAATATAGCTATACACACTTGCCACAGCTTCACGACAGAAACGAGGTAGGGGCAGAGGGAGTGGTCAGAAAAATATTTAAGTATGAGAGCACAACTGATATGTACGGACATATAATGGTGCTTATCATTGATGCTCGATGGTCGTGTATAGAGCTGGGTTGTTTTGAGATTTTCAAAAGCATTGTTTCAGACCACCATGCAGATTACGCTTTAAATTGTAGTGCTACCTAAGACACAACTTATGGGCCAGCTTTAATGAATAAGAAGATTATAGGTTAAAACAAATGCTTTAAATATATCATATCATGGCTGCATGGACGCATACAAGCTATGTAAGCGCAATAAAGTGAGGACGCATGAGCTTCTCTTGATGCTTCAGTTCTACATAGATGCTTCAACTGTGCTGCAAAGAAAATAACCAATCTGTGTGTGCAACATTGTCCATTTTGAACTATCTATATGTATATATATAATTCCTACTGCGAGTAAGCTACGTAGCACTCCATAACTCTTCCTTTTATTAAAGGCAATTTTTCAAACAATCAACGTTATCAATTTTCTGTCTCATGACTTCGTGCCCGCAATTCTTGGTTTGGCTCGATCACATTGTGCAGCCCTATTTTGGAGGAATCAAAAAACATCAACCAAAATATATTTTGGAACTGCTTCTCGGTGATATTGCCTTCCCTCAGCTGCCACAGCTTGAGATGAGTCATATAGCAAGTCTCGCGCATACCTAGGGCCTACCCTTGAAGAACTGGTCCGGCTGTGAATGCTCAGTTTTATCTCAAATAAATTTTTTTTTGAGTTTGAGTTTTCTCACTTCTCGAGTCCCTTCACAATCAAGCAGACCCAATGTTCCCCTTAGTCCTTACTTTTGGTTATATAAAATAAATTAAAAATAATAATGAAAATAAAAATACTAATAACTGTTGCGCAAAAAACCAGTCCCACATACGTACTTGAACGCAATATTGCTTTTATTTTGTTTTAGAACCTAAGGCATGAGAAAAGATAGCAGTACAACAAAAACGTTGAAAAAAAAACACAAAAAATTGACTTGGCGGGACTCGAACCTGCGCCACTCAGTTGAGCTCGTGTACGTGAACTGAGGACGTTAGCTTGCTGAGCTAATCGCGGTGGAGGGTGGTGGGTGAGTTTAAGTTATGTATATAAATTTGCTTTTCACACGCTATGTGTTGGCATATTTATGTACGATATGCGATCGGTATCGTATTGTTTTGATGCATATGTTTTGTGATTGTATATACGTCACATGCTGCTTTTCGCATGTCTTTCAACTATAGATTGCTGCCCCGCCGCGGATGAAAAGAAGTATTTTTTACACACCCACACAGCGAAGCTTGACAGTTGAAGGTTGTTTCCCGGGGCTCTCTTGCGATTGAGTCGGCCACACAGGGAATTAGAATGATACGCCATTAATCCCTGCATCTAGCTGTATTCCACTTAGTAGCTCTATCGCTTGATGACAAATCGAGCGCGGGCGCGACGCTATTGCGCACGACCATGCCTCGCGTAGCGGCGATGTCAGCTGATTGCGCCGGCCGGCTTGCTTCGATTTGCTTCAGAGCAAAGAATGTCATACCTTGAAAGATTGCGTACTGCACTATGTCAAAATGTTACTGCTTTGTAGCCATCCTATGATTCATTGAGAGTTGATAACTCTGATATCAATACTGTAGAGCTTTGCGTCGGCGACACGCACCGAACGTGAAACCGCACTACGTTAGTCGTAGAAGCAGTAGGAGGCTGTCGTCTGCTAGAACAAAAACAAACAGACCTTTGAAAATATTCATAAGTTGTAACTTGTTTTTTGAATAACCGTTTATCACTTTTAAGTTATTTTGCCAGATAACGTACTTTTTTTCAGTTTATAGCAGCGACAGATGTTTTTTTTTTATTTTCCTCACACAGATATCCAGTCAAATCCATTCACAGCTAAAGCCACATGTTGTTTGTCTTCTTTGTTAACGTAGGCATACCGTTTCGTTGCATCTCTCATGTGTTCGCGCTGCTACACACGAGAGCACGAAATGTTAAATTTACGCAGCAGGAAGGGCCGTTCCTCGTTCGTAAGATGTGCTAAGATTGCGCCCTATTCCCGCGGTGTTCGAGTGCGGATCAAGTGCGAGTCGTCCAAGGAATCGGCGGGTTGGGCGGGCGCTCGAAGGACTCCGAGGTGACGGCTGACGCCTGTGGTTGCTTCCCTCAGGACAGTGTGAAAGAACTAAAGGTAAGGAGGACACTTTTTTATGTAGACCAAGTATGCCACTCAGTGCAAGGTGTGTGTGCTGCACTCGAACGAGGCGTCGTGAAACGGCAACCTTACGCGCCTTTGCGAGTGCGGTTGCCGATTCGCTTTGACAACGCTAACGCCAGTAGAGCCATGGCGCATCGGCGCGGCCTTACTGGAGCTAATTCGAGACAACTGCGGCAACATGCATGTGTATGGTGATAGATTTTTTCATATGTGCAATGTAGTGAGGAAGACGCACATGGCGCTTGCTACGTTGTTGATTAAACGAAGCCTGCAGTGCCATTTGATGCAAAGCAGCATTTTGTTTACGTTCGCGGGCGATACAATTTGTAACTTGGCTCGATTCACCTAGCCAACCGCCCTAAGTGGGTTGATTAGCATACGTTCACGGTAGAGCGTTATTATGCCCCGAAACAGTGGCGTGTGCTTATTGAAAGATATAATGTTGGTGCCTAGTGTAGAGAGAGAGAGAGGTGTTCGTGCAATCTGCATATGTACCTGCAAGACGCTTTTGCTGTAACTAATGTACCGGCCAGCACCTACATTGTACGCTGACTTTGAAGAAAACTTGCATGCACAATGTGAGATTTTGTAATCTGCCAGAGTTGCTTTTTATAAAATAATACACTGCCAGCATGTTCAAAATATGTTTCGCTGCTGTGTGGCAGGGGTGCGGTTATCACGCTGTTGTGTAGTTGCTGATGCAAGCACTTATAGTTTTGATGCGTTAATATTTCTCATCTAACTCATCAGGTGTTTGGCTGTTTCAGCACAAACAAGGTATCTTCCAGCCCGGTGACCATGCAATTTTTTTCTGCACACAGCGCAAACACCGAGATGTACCCACTCGCAGATGGTCGCGTCAAATGCATATTTACCTTGACTAAAATGTCGAATCAAGTTTTTTCATCGACCGGTCCCTGCCCTGAGTGCTAACGTCTTGGCAAACAAGACACATTGTTATGGACACTGCACACACCACACACAATATTCTCAGTTGAACCGATATTCTCAATACCTTTCAATGCACACTACATGCCGCAATCAACAGTGCACATTTTTGAAGACTATGCCGCTGTTCCTCGCACAGGCCATTACGTGTGTTCACTTCTTCAAGATAAACAGACAGCGTAGCAAATATTTTACCACACAGTTTACCACACAGCTAGATGTTTGCTGACACATACTACAGCTAATGTCGACATTGTAACGTGAAGTGTAAGCTTTGAAAAATTAAAACTTGCCCCAAACACCGAACGACTGTACCGGGCTGAGCCACCAGCGGGAGTGTTTTTCCAGCCACACCTTTTACATGTGCCAGTGACATCATGCTGTGACGTACCTTGGTAGGGGCCTATCGCTGCATACTTTATGTGAATGAGGGTCCTGTTAGTGAAAGCAGGCATTGTTGATTTCGTAACTTGTTCATTCCCAACTGGACCTTCATTTGCACGAGTTGTCGGACTGATATTCAGGCGAACTTTTGTGCAATAAATTGTACAGTTGGGAGTCTGTGCTTGCCCCATACTGTTGTTACTGGTGTTTCTTGTTGTTACTTTGCACTGCTCATTACTGCTCACCTACAGAAACTAGCCTATCTTGCCACTGTTTTTGGACAAGATGCAGCTGGCAAGTGCGATAGTGTTCATAACTCTAAATTCTCAAGCAAAAATTATCAATTCATATTCAGTTAGTTGCTTTCATATCAGTACATTATAAGAAATCATTGATTAAACATGAATCCATGTTTCTTCACATAATGCTCACAACTTTTATATCAAATTGAATGATGTTTATAAAAAACATGGGTTTTAGCTAAACTTCATGCTCTTTTCTCGAACAGCTGACAAATCGCTATTGCATGCTTACTTGCCATGAATTGGACTGTGTTTGAAATACATTGCAATTCTTCACCGGACTGCCAGTACACTTCACATTGGGGGAACATTTATTAAACATGGATTGATTAATTAAGAACGGAAAGAAAGAAGCGGCAGGCCTGGATACTTGATAATGGCATCCGTTTTGCTACCCAGCGCATTATCATGCAAACTTCCTATAGAGTGGTTATGCGTCTTGCATGTGTGTCTGTAAACCAAGAACTTTGGGTAGCACTATATTTATCTTACAAATGGTTGCAGGACTGTGGAGGCTGTAGGGCTGCTTAGGAATGGTGGAATCCCTGGACATGTGTTCAACCTTGCTGCATCAGCTCCTTGGTGTTTTCACGGCATCTTTACAGATGTGTTGGGTGAGTAAAACAAGCAGGTTTCAACACAAGGAAAAGTATAATATGGCGGCACCTCTGTGCGTGCCTTACATACCAAGTGTGTCAAATATTTATCTTGCACCTTGTGGCCTATAATTTTAAAGAGACACTTCTTTTTGCTTTATATTTGAGTCTTGATGCTTCGACAGCAATGTATTTGTGCTTGACAGCAAGTGTTCTTGAACAAATAACTGATCTCAATAATGACAAAACATTCTTCATACTTGATGCTTAGCATAAGCTAGCACATATCTGTAGCAGATTCAATCATTCATTTTTTGCTGGGATGATAAGGGCAAGTAGCAAAGGCAAGTTCAGATTGGAGTGGTCGGTGACGTCTGTTTAGGCTCTGCCATATTGCTTTGCAGCCAGAGTTACTTGTGGCCACATATACAATGAAGCCACAAGACGTGCATTCTAAATGAGATTATCATATCGCATATCACTGCATCTTGATATGTGCCAAACAAATGCAGATATCATTAGCTTGCCACTATAAAGGGATCCTAAACCAACACAAGGTTGAAATTTAGTCGTGGTGTTGCAGCTGTGTACGACTCTACAATGGATGCATAGCCGTGATAATTTGTCTATATGTTTATTTATTTATTTATTTATTTATACAAATACCCTAAGGGCCCAAAGAGGGCATTACATAGGGGGGGATGCAAGTGAGTTTACAAAAACGAGGTGTGTACATATAATGGTAAAAAATGCACACAAAACCATGAAATACTTTAGGTGACATTATAAAAATAGAGCACAATGCGAAGCGGTAACGAGAAAGTTTGGGACAAAAATACACAAGGCAAATACAACAGTAGTGACAAGTTTGCGTTAGGCAATTTTAATGTGGGCGATGTTTTTGTAGTTTTTTTTTTTTTTTTTTTTTTACAAGATATGCGAATATATTAGGCTAAGGAGGGTTTCCATCGAAAAAACACTGTTAGGGCAACTTGAAATAGAGTGGTTCTGTAAGCGACACTAGAGATGAGGGCAAGGAATTCCATTCTGTAATTGATAACACTAGCGGCGAATTTTGATACAAGTTCGTTCGCGCAAATATTGGTTTTATTTTATGAACATGGTCTCGCCGAGTAGATACATTGGGAGCAGGCAGAAGGTTAGCTCGAGCACATGTGGAGTTTCCATGATGAAGATTATGAAAAAAACACAGACGTGCAAATTTTCTGCGTGAGCCAAGACTGACAAGATTTAGCCTTTTCTTCAAGTCAGATACACTTACGTAATGAGAATATGAAGACATGATAAATCGGGCTGCTTTATTTGAACTGATTCGAGTAGATTGGCCAGTAAGCGTGATGTGGGTGCCAAATTATAGAGGCATATTCCAAAGAAGGCCTTATGAGTGAGATATACGCACGAAGCCTCGTATCAGTGTTTGCGACATGTAGGCGTCGTTTAATGGTATCCTAGTTTTTGCATGCTTTGGAGGTGACGTGTTCAATGTGCGCATTCCAGTTTAAGTTTGGACCGTAAAAAGTACACCAAGGTATTTAATCGAGGATACTGAGCCAATGTTAGCACCACGTATTTTATATTGATTAGCGTTCTGGCGAATAGTTGAAGCGAATTGCACGTGTTTAGTCTTTGAAATATTGATTTCCATTTGCCATATGTTGCACCATTCTGTTAGCCTATTTAGGTCTAATTGTAGAGAAATGACGTCACTGTTGCTGGTTATGGGTTTGTAAATGACGCAATCGTCTGCGAAAAGGCGTATTTGAGATGCGAGATTAACGGCTATGTCATTTATGTATATCAAAAATAGTAATGGGCCAAGGACGGAGCCTTGGGGAACTCCCGAGATGACGTCAGCACGGGTAGAAAAGCAATCTTGCAAATTGATTACCTGAAATCTATTACTAAGGAATTCTTCAATCCATCGCGTACAGTTGTAATCAAGTTGTAAATTTCTGATTTTAAGTTTGAGGCGATTGTGAGGTACGCGATCAAATGCTTTAGAAAAGTCAATGAAGATGGCGTCTATGTAAAGTTGATTGTGTATTGAAGTGTGAATATCTGTGACGAGTTCGAACAGTTGAGTTTGACATGAGCGATGTTGACGGAATCCATGTTGGTTGTCAAGAAGCAAGTTGTTTTGGTTGAGGTAAGTTATAATGTGGGTATACAAGACATGCTCAAGCAGTTTGCAGGAGATGCATGTTAGAGAAATTGGTCTGTAGTTGGTGGGATCTGTGGAGTCACCTGATTTAAAAACTGGAATCACTAAGGCAGATTTCCAATCTTCTGGTACGCATCCTGTATCCAGCGATTGTTGAAATATTAAAGATAGCAATAAAGACGAGTAATGGGACGTAAATTTTAGAAGTTTGGCGCTTATACCATCCGGACCGGGGCTGGTTTTATTAGGGAGCCTGTCAATGGCACGAGATATGCCATTTTGTGATATTACGATGGGCAAGAAAGGGTACTGGATGAGCGGTTGATGAGATATATGAGCATCATGAAGTGCGTGTTCCCTAGTAAAAACGTCGGAAAAACATTTACGAAACTTGTTTGCGCTATCTATAATGCTCAAAGTCACGCCATTTTCAGTAAGTAAGGGAGCTGCATGATTATGTTTGGGGTTTACAACTTGCAAAACTTTTTGGGTCAGTTTTCAGCATATTTGGAAGGATAGAGTTGAAGAATTCGTTTTTGGCATTAGCAATAGCTGTTTCTGTAAGACGTGATATGTTCTTGTAGTTTTCCCAGTCTGTTTGAGTCTTTGTCCGAGAAAACTTTCTGAAAGCTCTTTTTTTCTTGTTTATGCATTTTTTACATCGTGGTTAAACCAGGGGTCGTTCTGCCTTGAGGTGATGGTTATCTTAGGTATACAGTTAGCTTCAACTTCCTTCAGTCTGTCTCGAAACAAACACCAATTGTCATTTGCAGATCTATTTTGAATTCATTTGAAAAGTCTACGGCAAATGGTGCTAAAATGGCAATCATTTTTTCAGTATTAGCGCGAGCGTAACTGAGAATACACTTCTTCATTTTCTTTTGTACGGTGGATTTCAGTGCAAACGAGCAGTGCACGACATTATGGTCACTTATTGGATCAAGCACTCGGACTTCACTGAATTCTGGATGATTTGTCAAGATTAAGTCTAAGATATGATTGCCTCGTGTTGGTTTTTGTACAACTTGAGATAAATGATGAAAATGCAGAGTATGCAAGAAATTAACACATTCAGATCTATTGCTGTTTTCTTTCAGAGAAGAGTTTGACCAGTCGATATAAGGGTAGTTAAAGTCTCCCCCTACTATCAAAATGCATTTCGGATATTGAGAAAAAATATGTTCAATGGCGGTATTAAATAAGTGTACAAAGTCTGACCGATTGTCAGGCGGGCGATAGCATGCAACAATCACACACTGCGCATGACCAATACGCGCGGTAATCGCAACTAGTTCTAGGGGAGTATCGACAATCAAAAGTGATGGATTATAATCTCCTCTGATAGCAATGATGACTCCGCCTCCTCGAGAATTTTCCCTGTCTTTGCGAAATATCTTAAAAGACGGGTGCAGAGCTAGTTCACTGTCCGCGACGTCGCTGGATAGCCAGGTTTCAGTACCGATTATAACATCAGCAGAGCAAGTATGCATCAGTGCCTTTAAACTGTCTAGTTTGTGATACAGGCTGCGGAAGTTGGCCAAAAGTAACGAGACAGTATTTGAAGATACAGCTTTGGATTTTTCTGCAAGTTTTTGTCAAGTACGCGATGACTGGTTGCGTGTAGGAACTTCTACGATGTTATCTTTGACAGGATCATATCGGTAGATGGAGCCTTTCAAGTGCAGAGAGTTATAACGTATAGAAAATGGTTCTGTTCCTTCACGATTACTCCTGGCATATTCACGCAATTTTCTGCGAGCCAACTGTACTTTGGGTGAAAAAATCTTCTTCTATCCATACCTTCGGGAAATCGAGGTTTTTCAGTTTGGGGGCGTTCCGTAAAACTTCTGTTTTGGTTTTGAAATTGAGGAACTTAATGATGATAGGCCTATGAAAGCCAGGACGGCGCTGACCAATACGATGAGCGCGTTCGATGTCGCCAACGTTAATCTTCAAGTGGGGTAGAACAGAAATCTTTCACGATGGCTTCGGATTCGGCATATCCCTCCTGACCATTTTCAGGTATGCCTTTAATTATTAGGTTGTTACGCCTCATTCTGTTACTGATATCGTCTACGACATCAATGAGCTCATCATTAGTTTTTCTTATGTTAGCCTTAACTTCATGAACGGATGTCCTGACTGCGTCAAAGTGATCCTGTATTTCTTGTACACTACTAATTTTGCTTTCAATAGCGGTGATCGGGTGTTTAGATTAGCAACTTGCTCTTTCACATCGTTTATGTCTGTCACGACTTCTTCACGAAACTCCCTAAGGAAGACTAGGACGTCGTCAATCTTGGGACCTGGATTGGTTTCAACGTCTCCCGCTTGGAGCAGTAGCAAGGCGAAGCATACTGATAGTAATCCTAGCGAAGGTCTAGGGCAAAGAGCGAGGATGAAGTGCGAACTGTCACTGAAGGGAACGACACTGCTGTACCGGGGCTTATGGCGCACAGAGAACAGACCAATGCGTGACCGGTGAGTGCACAGATCGACACCCATTTGAACAACAATCAAAGTACAGGAAGGGGGATAAGCAGCCACAAACAATTGCACTTAGCTAAGTCACAATAACAAGCACAAAATTCCTACCTATGATAGAAAAGTGCACAACTTAGCACATGCTGCGTGTGGCCGCAAATCCCGATGAATTCCTGTTGAGGCGATGCTTTTATAGGCGTAGGTGGCACTGTTTCTGATGGCGCAGGCGCAGGCTCCGTGAGGTTATCACCGCAGTCAGCAGGTTCTTACGTCATGCAGATGCGCGGAAGAAGTTGATGACGGACGGCCAGGCAGCGTACAGCGGCAAGCACGAGTCAACCTATGATAGAAAAGTGCACAACTTAGCACATGCTGCGTGTGGCCGCAAATCCCGATGAATTCCTGTTGAGGCGATGCTTTTATAGGCGTAGGTGGCACTGTTTCTGATGGCGCAGGCGCAGGCTCCGTGAGGTTATCACCGCAGTCAGCAGGTTCTTACGTCATGCAGATGCGCGGAAGAAGTTGATGACGGACGGCCAGGCAGCGTACAGCGGCAAGCACGAGTCAACCTATGATAGAAAAGTGCACAACTTAGCACATGCTGCGTGTGGCCGCAAATCCCCTGTTGTCTCAATGTTGTCTCAATAGTAATGTTACACACATTGTACTATACAAAGAGGTCCTCGCTTATTTCGCTTTTTTTCGCTATGCTTCTTTCTTGTCTCTTCTTGCCATGTGCTCCTCCTTCTTGCCATGTACAAGGAGCAAGAGCAGTGGGCACACAAACACGTATTTAAAAAAAAATGTTGTAAGGTGAGCACTGAGAAGCTGAACACTTTCAAAAGGCTCAAAGAGGTAAAGGTATTGTTTCTAGCTACTTTTTGGGCACCCATAGCTAGTTGTGCTGCTGCAGTTAAAAAAAAAGTTAAATGTTAAAAAGTATTTGGAGGTGGTTTGGCACCCATAATTGCAGTTACATACAGAACTAGGTTTCAATGCGTAAGCAAAATCTGTTCACTCTAAATCAATCCTAATGATATCTGAAATTCAGGAAATATTCACAGAAAAGCTCAGGAAACGGCTCAGTGGTTGCCCCTTGAACGTGAAGGAGATACCCTTCTTCTAAAAGGTCAATAGACAGTCTAGTAGTCTCGATATTACATGCACTATAAAATATTCTGGTGTGGTGCTTTTCATGCATGTTATAATGAGAGGGGTTTTTAATAGAACTGTTGTCACTTTGCCCTGCGTTGCTGAAATTGTTCACATAGTTATAATACATGAATGACTTTATGCCTTTTGATTTTATGCAAATGGTTGGCTTACCCAGTCGGTTTAACTTGATTTGGATAAAATCATAAATGCTCTAAAAATTTTTTTACTATACAGCAGGTTTATTTTTAAAATACGCGACCATTGATGTGCACGCAGTTGGTGGCGTGCTTGATTAATCCTTCACTATCACCACTCTAACTACACCTGATACAGTGCATGGTGTGACAAAAGTAATGGTACTTAACATTACTGGCAGCATACACTTTTATGTCTCAAAATAGGTTAAAAAGCCTGGTAAAAATGTGTGTACGTTTTTTTTCGCTCCAAATAAATATTCTGGTCTACTCAAAGTAGCTTCCACTCTTTCAAGTTCCTCAAACTTTTAGGTGTTCAAAAGAAGTATCAATGCCATATACTTTCTTTGTCAGCCTACTCACCACTCTAATAACGAGAATTACCCGACAACATTACCCAGTAAAATAAAGGGATGGTATAAAAAGTAATGTCAATTCAATTGTCAAAAAACGTTGCCAAGTTACGTTTTTGTTCACTTTTCTTTTCACAATTTTGTTAAAGTTACTTTTGATAACATCCCCTATAGTTTGTTTGGCATCATTTTCTGCTAGTTCTCATTATAATGTGTTCAACAAAGACAACAAACCCTTAAATTTATAGTTCTTTCCTTTACTCATGAATCTGAAACAGTGAATCTCAGTAATCTTAGCGGTGTGTGACATTTTTATTTGATCAGTTGTGCATGTGTTCAAGTACATGCATTTAGGTGGGAGGGCGAACTATTGCCTCCTCCTGTGACTAGCAGATTTTCTGAGAACGGACAGATGCATAATGCTGCCAAAGAAGTATAGGGATATTGGATGTAATCGTTACGTAATTGCAATCGTAATGTAATTGCCAGTAGGCAAAAAAAAGGTGTCCCACACTCGCCATAATGGTAACACGCAGCGCTGACTGACTCTTCCATGTATAATTGCACATATATACCGTACAAAATGGAAGAGGGATAGCCGCCATGGTAGCTCAGTTGATAGAGCATCGGACATGTTATTCGAAGTTCGCAGGCTCGGTCCCTGTACAGGGCAGGTTATCTTTTTTTTCTGGCCCCGCCACGGTGGTCTAGTGGCTAAGGTACTCGGCTGCTGACCCGCAGATCGCGGGTCCAAATCCCGGCTGTGGCGGCTGCATTTCCGATGGAGGCGGAAATGTTGTAGGCCCGTGCACTCAGATTTGAGTGCACGTTAAAGAACCTCAGGTGGTCAAAATTTCCGGAGCCCTCCACTACGGCGTCTCTCATAATCATATGGTGGTTTTGGGACGTTAAACCCCACAAATCAATCAATATCTTTTTTCCTTCTACTTTTCTTTCTTCACAATTACAACACTTCTATTCTTCTTGAAGATTTTCTGGTGTAAAAAAGGTACCTTATAATCTGAAGAGGCAAACAGAATGTGCCAGTGCACGAGTTAGCTCTTGTAGTGGTTACAAGTAAGATATGTTTTGAAGAATAAATCATTTTGCCACTTGCCTAAAGAATGGCTACAGGACATGGCGCTGGATGCACTTTGTTATTTTTGAATCAAGCTATCTTGTATTCTATTTTTATAAATTACATGGGATACACATGACGGTATGACACACTTTAACGCCACAAAGATTATGCAGCGAACAATGTTTTAAATGCGAAATTGCATAAGGATAATGTGAAAACTGCACCCTCAACGAGAACGTACAGAAAGCACAGGGTGCAGGCGTCATTCCTTCTGCCCGTGCTTTTCAAGTGCAAGCTGTTTTCACCTCGTTCTGACCAACTAACTAGATTGAGATGTGTTGTTATAGTGCAAGAGGATGCTCCACGGGAAACTAGGTTTGTCTCAAAGTCTGTGTGTGTCTTTCAACCTATATGGTGCCCTGGTTCAAGGGTTCATGCAGACCAGATCGTGTAAAACAGGACCGTGTAAAATGGACCGTGTAAATAAAATGACCATGTAAATAAACAGGATCGTGTAAAATGTCGTTCTCGTGTGCAACTGTAGTTGTGGTTGTGCTGAATGACCTTTCTTTATATACACTACATAACAAACTTGCTTCTTTAGAGTAGAGTGCATCTTCGGATCGATTGTAAATGTTTGCATATACGAGGCCTTAAGTTTTATAAGAAATTCCTCAGTGTGCCACGAGGAAATGTGTGTTCAGCGAAAATTTGTATATCAATATATACAACTCTTAAAGCCTCGTCTACAACTTTATGCAGGTTGACCTTGAGCAGCAAACGAGGAGCGGCAGCAGCCCCCAGAAAAGAGCAAGCACCCTCCAAGCTCCCGAAGCTCTCTTCGACAGGAACAGCAAGGTCACTGTGTGGCATTGAAAACCATTGCAAGGAGTGCCTTATCAGTACACTGTGCTGCTCTTTCATCGCAGAAGACGAAGTTGACCACTCCAGAGGAACTTCACGCTGTGTATTGTGAGTGCTTCAGCGGTTTTGTTTTTGTCCAGTCCAGCAGTTAAGAAATCATGTGTCAGATTCAGCCAGGATGGCTAGAGGGAGTCGGGCAGGCATGTTTGGACATTTGTCTAGCCAAGTAGTGCCAATTTTCGCACTGGTCCTGTTGGAGTTACTGCCACAATCACAGAAGCTACGTCACCTCTCTAAATGTACAGATGTGTCGGGGAAGATTAGCTGCATTAGGTTTTTCTATAACTGATAGCTGCCAACATTCTTCATTATACAGGAGTTTTGTTGCTCACTTATGGGTGTAAAGCCCTCTACAGAAAACATGCAACACGTCTACTTCCAGAAGACTCCAAGGCGCTACTTGTAGGTTTTTTCGGCTTGTATCATAAGCACCTCGTTTGGGGTACATGAACGTTTTATAAACATGTACAGCGAAAATTTTGGGTGGCTGGTCGTTTTGTCGTTATCTTGTTCCTCGCAGTATTCTTAAGCATGTTGTGCATTACGTTGTCAATCTGGTTCATGTGCATAGAAGACGTTACGAAGTTTCAGGCTACAGTATAAAAAGCCTGGAAGCAAGCTATCAATAATTTTTTAACAGAGTTGCTTAATCTCATACATGATACATCACTAAACTTTCGTGCGTATTCATCAATAAAAGCTCGTCTTAGTGTTATCCAAAATGAAGATGTGAGTCGACAGATGGAAACATCTAGTGGGGTAATCAGGGTGAACAGTAGAAGTGCTTCAGACAGGCTGGCCGATGTTGCGATAGGAGGACCTATTTTTTAGAAGTCACCTTGTCATCCTTGGCGTGTTAGTTTAAATGGGGTCAGTAATGACATCATCTTTTGGTATAGGCGTGTGTGCCTGTTAGAAATGTTTGTCTGAAAAAAAAAACCTATAACGCAGAAGAGTGCAGCCCTTGCTTATTTTCAAGTTAGGTTGCGCTGATACAAAGTGTTCTCCTGTCGGAGGTTGGGGGTAAGGGAAGCAAAAAAAAAGATAAATGATAGAAAAGAAGAAAAAAGAAGAAAGAAAAGGGGAACGCAAAGTAAAAGTAGTGCTACACTGCTCCTACTTTGCATCCCCCTTTTCTTCTTTTTTTCCCTTGTTTTCTTTTTTTCTTTTTTCACCTTTTTTGTTACATTTGCATTGTCCCATCTAGTGCATGAATCACTGACACATGGCTTTGCTATTGCAAAGATGCCTATGTGGTGTTGGATTGAACAGTGCATTGTACTTCATTTAGTTAATTACAGACTGATCAGTCTTGTAATAAGTGCTTCCTGTCTATCACCACACACGTTCAATTGAAAAGTTTGTGCTTGGCTCTTAGTATGCTGGTATATAGCTTGTGTCTTGGACTACTCAAAATGAATGTTATTTTGCTGCTGTTTATGGTAATGAATTTATCCAACATGAAAATACCTTGCCTTGTGAACTTTGTCAGACCTGCCTTTCTTTTTCTTTCCTATGCAGGCATTCTATGTGAGGGAGGCAGTAACAGAGAGGTGATAGCTTGAGCTTCGGAAGAATAAATGCTGGCAGTGAGGCAATTACGCATCAAACATCCCAGCCATTTTGCCAACCGTCCTAAATGTGTTTTGAAAAAAAAAATATTGTGCTCGTTTACTGTATTTTTCTGAAAAGAGCAAAATGCTAAAGTATATCGCAGAGAACAAAATATTAGGCCACGTTGGTGCCTTCTGGACTTCCCAGGATGTCGCCTGGGTGTTGTTTGTAAAAAGTAAAGTGTTTCAAAAATACTGCCTCTTCTACACCAAATTTGGTCTTGGTATAAAGTAAAGGTGATTGTGTGTAATGCATGAAGCTCAGTAATATTAGTGCAATTTTTTCGCCACATCAAAAGCAAGGAAGCAGTTCTCTTTATAGGGCAATTTATATGATTACACTTTGTCTGAAAGTAGAAATGAATTTTTGAAGGTTTCTTATGATGGCTGTTTTCTGCATTTCATGTACGACAGCTTCCGTTCCAAAGTTCCCCATGGCCCTCAATAGGAGACTTCAAAAATCATTTTCCTCATTTAAACAAAAATTGTAATGATAACACTTGCCATGTAACAAGAACTGTTTATTTGATTTCAACTTACATATATAAGTAATTTTCAATTAGACAAACACACAGCTCAAATTGCATCTCAATGTGGACAAAAACGATTATATAGTGATATTTGTAATCTGGACCTAACATTATTTTTTTTCTTAAAATATAACTTTTGTGCAGTGAGTATTTGTGGCTCAAATATTCATACAAAATGCAGTATTGCCATACAAGAAATGCAAACGATAAACAGTTTGGCTGAATTCTTCAAAGCCTATGTAGCAGAAAAATTGCCTTAATGTTACTTGACTTCAAATACTTTAAGAAGCATCTTTGCTTAATATGTAGATCAAATTTGATATGGCAAGAAAAAGCGGTACTTTGAAATTTTTCTCACAAATAACACCCGCACGACATTCTGCGAAATTCTGAAGGTACCCACGTGACCACTACTCTTTTCTCTTCAAAACATTTCTGCAAATAACCATTTTCAGAAGAGTAAATTACCAGCATTTTTTAAACTATACATCTGTGATGGTCGCCAGTCAGTATGGTTTGTATGTTTGGTGTAGAATAGCCCAGTGTAAAACACAACAAATGGCTGAGCATCCTTTGACGCTCGGACAATTTCGAAAGCATTTGTTTGTTAGCAGCAATTCAGTTAAGCCCTTGTCTTTATGCTTAGGCCCAGAAACAAAACACAAGTAACTAAAGTAGTCCTAAGAGTCATGTAGTCTCACTGTTCCATGGCTTGTGGAGCCTAATTTAGTGCAAGCTTCACCATTTTTTAAAAATTCAGATTCAACCAACAGGTTTTGAAGGCACAGTGCATTTTCAGCTAACTTGTTTCACACCAGTTACTTAGATAAAAAGTGGAAAGTAGAGGTAAAAATACCAATTTAAAGGCATTGTAGGTAATAACAAAAAGGACTGCTTTCTTTTTTTGTGTGGTGCTTTGCCTGAACACTGTGCTTTTTGTGGTATAGTTCATTGTCTACTGAACATAGGCATTAAAAACTAACATTAGCCATGTTGAGGTCGATTTCTTGGTTATAGTCATAGTAGCCATATAAATAATTATGACTTCAAACTTAATTGTTCTTTTGAAGATTTTTCCCTTGCATAATGATATTTGAGAGTCTTAGTCAATTTTGTTATAAGAAAACGTGATGTCATATAGGGTCACTTTTTGTAGAGTCGTTCAGTTCTACCTTACCTTTTACATTCCTAATAGAGCAGTTATTTTCAATATCGGTATTTAAAATGGAATGAGCATGCTGTATGTAGTAAGGTGTACAGATAGCACATGCACCCAACTTTTCTGTTGGCAGTTTATTTCTGTTATTCTTGATTTATATGTGGGGTTTCACGTCCGAAAACCACTATATGATTGTGAGAGACGCCGTAGTGGAGGGCACTGGAAACTTCGACCACTTCGGGTTCTTTAACGTACACCCAAATCTGAGCACACGTGCCTACAGTATTTCTGCCTCCATCGGAAATAGAGCCGGGATTTGATAACGCGACCTGCGGGTCAGCAGCCGAATTTCTGTTACTCTTGCTCCCCTATATGTGTGCAGTTCGGTTATAGTTATTTGGCTTGCACAGATTTTTAATGGCACCTGCCTGGTCCTGCTTGCTTTCATGGTGATTTTACCCTTCATAAGTTGCATAGGTTTAACTCTCAAAATTGTTCAAGATGCCAATTTTGTGCACAAACTGTATAGTATTAAGGCAGCAGATGTACATGCACACACTATTAAATGAACATTGAGAGCTTTCACTTGCAGTTCCTAAAGTTTTACTGTGCAAGAAGCGTTAAAATCATAATTTCATAAGGACATATTAATCGATTATCTCTACCATTGAAAATCATGACAACCTAGTTAATTTCACTGTGATAAGCATGCTGTTTTTTTATGTGACAACTAATTTATACACTCATTCCTTCTATTATTCACATATGCATAACATGAAGGATTGTGTGCCTTAAATTTTCAGTTTCATTCTGTGTGTTATATTTCTTGTGCATGTAAACTATTTTGCTAACATGTGTCTCTGACATTATTTGTGCCAAGTATTTTTATTTCCAGGTGCCTATGAAGGATACATAAGTTCTATCGCAGTGACCTTCGAAATTTACAGTGGTGCCGGAGCCTCAAGCAGCATTTCGCCGATCTCCACAAGGCATTCATGAGATAAACACAGCGCCACACTTTCACAGTGCTATGATTATTATTTATGTTTAAACATTTCGTTTTAAAATTGCTATTACATTGTGCCACCATCCTGTCGCTTAGGTGGAGCTCGTGAAATTGCGGTGCAGTCACCTCATTTGTGTACGATCAACACTGCAATGTCACTATTCACAGCTGGAGCATACAGACAAATAAAAAACATATTGATTGTAGCAGGGCTGATGTGTATATTAATGCTTCTCTATTGATAATAATAACTTTAAAAGTTCTTTAGGTCTTGCATAGAACACTGCATTAATGTGTTGCAATGTAACCACCATTTATGATCGCTAGCATGTTAATTTAGTAGTTTTGTAATGTATTTTATTTAAAAGGTAAATTTGCTTTCGCATCACAATTAGTAAGATGCCGATGATTCAATCCCTCATCATGCACGTTTAAGAAATATTGTGATTTGTACACAGTATTGCATGTACTGAAGATGTGGACGTCTATTCAATTTACACATTATCTTGCTTTGCACTAGATTCAGACATAGCATGCACACATTTCAGTAATTTCCGCATGATCCGTCTTTCCATAAGATGCGGAGTCCGCATCATACATCTTATGCGGAGTCCGCATCATACGTCTTATGCGGAGTCCGCATCATACGTCTTCCATATTCCAATAATTCCGTATGTGAGGTCTCCGCATCTTACGGAACGTTTCAGTAGGGCATAAGCAAGCATTCGCATAAGCACGCATTAGCATAAGCAAGCATAAGCATAAACGAAAACAAGCATAAGCATAAGCAAGCGTAAGCCTAAGCAAGAATAAGCAAGCATAAGCAAGCACAAGCACAAGCAAGCATTAGCAAACATAAGCATAAACATGCCTAGGCATACGCAAGCATAAGCATAAACAAGTATAAGCATAAGGAAGTTAAAGCACGCATAAGTAAGCATAAGAATAGGCAGGCATAAGAATAAGCAAGCATAAGCAAGCATTGCAATAAGAAAGCATAAGCATTAGCAAGCATAAGCATTAGTAAGCATAAGCATAAGCAAGCATGGGTATAAGCAAGCATAAGCATAAGCAAGCAGAAGTAAGCAGAAGCAGAAGCATAAGCAAGCATAAGCATAACCAAGTGTAAGCATAACAAAGCATAGGCATAAACAAGCAGAAGCTTATGCAATCATAAGCATAAGCAAGCATAAGCATAAGCAAGAATAAGCATAAGAAAGCATAAGCAAGCATGAACATAAGCAAGCATAGGCATAAGCAAGCATCAGCATAATCAAGCATCAGATAAGAACCAAATAAGGAAGCATAAGCATAAGCAAGTATAAGCATATGCAGGATAAGTACAAGCAAGCATAAGCATAAGCAAGCATAAGCTTAAGCATAAGGAAGCATAAGAAAGCATAAGCAAGGCAAATCATAAGCAAGAATAAGCAAGCATAAGCAAGCATAACCTTAAACAAGCATTATTATAAGCATAAGCAAGAGTAAGTATAAGCAAGAGTAAGAATAAGCATAAACAGGCCCAAGCATAAGCAAGCTTAAGCATAAGCAAGCATAGGCATAAGCAAGCATAAGCATAAACAACCATAAGCATAAGGATAAGTAAGGATAAACATAAGCAGACAGAAGCAAGCAAAAGCAAGCATAAGCATACGCATCAGTAAGAATAAGCAAACATACGCATTTGCAAGCATAAGCTAAAGCATGAGGAAGAATAAGCAAGCACAAGCACGAGTAAGCATAAGCATCATAAGCAAGCATAAGCATAAGCAAGCATAGTCATAAGCAAGCATTAGCATAAGAGAGCATAAACATGTGCAAGCATAAGCATAAGCAAGAATAAGCAAGCATAAGCATAAGCAAGCATAGGTATAAGCAAGCATAAGCATAAGGATAAGTAGGCATAAGCATAAGCAAGCATAAGCATAAGCAAGCATAAGCATAAGCAAGCATAAGCATAAGCAAGCATAAGCATATGCAAGCATAAGCATATGCAAGTATAAGCATAAGCATGAGTGATATTATGCAAGCAAAAGCAAGCATAAGCATAAGCAAGCTTAGGCATAAGCAAGTATAAGCGAGAATAACCATAAGCAAGCATAGGCAAAACAAGTACCAGCATAAGCAAGCATATGCATAAGCAAGCCTAAGCATATGCAAGCACAAGCATAAGCAAGCCTTAGCAAGCATAAGCACAAAGAAGCATAAGCAAGCATAAGCATAAGCAAGTATAAGCATAAGCAAACATAAGCCTAAGCAAACATAAGCAGGCATAAGCATAAGCAAGCTTAGGCATAACCAAGTATATGCATAAGCAAGCATAGACATAAGCAAGCATATGCATAAGCAAGCATAAGTATAAGCAAGCATAAGCATAAGCAAGTATAGGCATAGGCAAGCATAAGCAAGCTTAACCAAGCATAAGCATAATCAAAAGCAACCATAGGCATTAGCAAGCATACGCAAGCATAACCATACACGAGCTTAAGCAAAGGCAAGCATAAGCAAGCATTAGCATAAGCAAGCATAAACATAAGCTAAAGCAACCATAAGCAAGCATAACCATACGCAAGCATAAGCATAAGCAAGCAAAAGCAAGAATAAGCATAACCTTAGGCAAGCATAATCATAAGCAAGCATAAGCAGAAGCAAGCATGAGCTTAAGAAAGCATAAGCAAGCATAAGCATAAGCAAGCATAAGCGCGAGCAAGCATCAGCATAAGCAAGCATAAGCTTAAGCGAGCATAAGCATAAGGAAGCATCAGCATAACCAAGCGTAAGCATTAGCAAGCATAGGCATAAGCAAGTATAGAATTAAGCAACCATAAGCATAAGCAAGCATAAGCGTGAGCAAGCACAAGCATAAGCAAGAATAAGCAAGCGTAAGCAAGCATAAGCATAAGCAAGCAAAAGCATAAACATAAGCAAGCATTAGCATGAGCAAGCATAGGCATAAGCAAGCATTAGCATAAGAGAGAATAACCATAAGCAAGCATAAAAATAAGCGAGCATAAACATAGGCAAGCATGGGCATAAGCAGGCATAAGAAAGCATAAGCAAGCATAAGCAAGCATAGGTATAAGAAAGCATAAGCATAAGCAAGCATAAGCATAAGTAAGCATAAGATTATGCAAGTATGAGCATAGGCATGAGTAAGAATAAGCAAGCATAAGCATGAGTAAGGATGAGCAAGCATAAGCAAGCATGAGCATATGCAAGCATAAGCAAGCATAACCATAAGCAAGCATAAGCAAAACAAGCACAAGAAAGCCTAAGCATAAGCAAGCACAAGCATAAGCGAGCAGAAACAAGCATAAGCACAAGGAAGCATCAGCAAGCATAAGCGTAAGCAAGCATAAGCATAAGCAAGCATAAGCATAAGCAAACTTAAGCCTAAACAAGCATAAGCAGGCATAAGCATAAACAAGCGTAAGCATAGGCAAGCATAAGCAAACATAAGCCTAACCAAGTATAAGCATAAGCAAGCATAGGCATAAGCAAGAAGATTCACAAGCAAGCATAAACATAAGCAAGAATAAGCATTAGCAAGCATAAGCATAAGCAAGTATAGGCATAGGCAAGCATAGGGAAGCTTAAGCAAGCATAGGTATAAGCAAGCATAAGCATAAGCAAAAGCAACTGTAGGCATGAGCAAGCATAAGCAAGCATAACCATACGCAAGCATAAGCGCAAGCAAGGATAAGCATAAGCTAGTATAGGCACAAGCAAGCATAGGCACAAGCAAGCATAAGCATGAGCAAGCAAAAGCACGAGCAAGCTTAAGCATAAGCAAGGATAAGCAAAAGCAAACATAAGCATAAGCAAGCATAACCATAAGCAAGCATACCCATAAGCATAAGGAAGAATAAGCATAAGAAAGTATAAGCATAAGCCAGCATAAGCCAGCATAAGCAAGCATAAGCATAAGCAAGAGTAGCAAAAGCAAGAATAAGCATAAGCATAAGCAAGCATAAGCATAAGCAAGCATAAGCAAGCATGAGCATAAGGAAGCATAAGCATAAGCAAGCATAAGCAAGCATAAGCATAAGCAAGCATAGGCTTAAGCAAGCATCAGCATAAGCAAGCATAAGCTTAAGCGAGCATAAGCATAAGGAAGCATCAGCATAACCAAACATAAGCATAAGCAAGCATAGGCATAAGCAAGTATAGGTTTAAGCAACCATAAGCATAAGTAAGCATAAGTATAAGCAAGCATAAGCATAAGAAACCATAAGAATAAACAAGCATAAGCAAGCATAAGCATAGGCAAGTATAAGCAAGCATAAGCATAGGCAAGTATATTCATAAGCAAGCATAAGCATAAGCACGCATTAGCATAAACAAGCATAAGCATACGGAAGCATAAGCAAAAGCAAGCACAAGCATAAGCAAGCATAAGCATAAGTGAGCATAAGCGTAAGCAAGAATATGCATAAGCAAGCATAAGCAAGCATAGGCACAAGCAAGCATAGGCATTTGCAAGCATAACTAAGCATTAGCGTAAAAAACATAAGCATAATCAAGCATAAGCGAGCATAATCATCAGCAAGGCATAAGCATAAGCGAAAGCAAGCATCAGCATAGGCAAGTGTAAACCTAAGCATGCATGAGCAAACACAAGCACAAGCAAGCAATAGCAAACATAAGCATGAACATGCCTAGGCATACGCAAGCATAAGCATAAACAAGTATAAGCACGCATAAGTATGCATAAGAATAGGCAAGCATAAGCATAACCAAGCAAAAGCATGAGCATAAGCAGACTTAACAAAACGTAAGCGTAAGCAAGCCAAAACGTAAGCAAGAATAAGCAAGCGTAAGCATAAGCAAGCATTAGCAAAAGCATTAACCAAGCATAAGAATAAGCATAAACAAGCACAAGCATAAATAAGCATAATCATAAGCAAGCTTAGGCTTGAGCAAGCTTAGGCATAGGCGAGCATATGTATAAGAGAGCATGGCCATAAGCAAGCATAGGCATAAGCACGCATTAGCATAAACAAGCATAAGCATATGCAAGCATAAGTATAAGCAAGCATAAGCATAAGCAAGTAGAAGCAAGCATAAGCATAAGCAAGCATAAGCGAAAACAAACATCAGCATAAGCAAGCGTAAGCCTAATCAAGCATAAGCAAGCATAAGCAAGCACAACCACAAGGAAGCATTAGAAAACATAAGCATAAACATGCCTAGGCATAAGCAAGCATAAGCATGAACAAGTATAAGCATAAGCAAGTATAAGCACGCAAAAGTAAGCATAAGCATAGGCAAGCATAAGCATGAGCATGCATAAACTATAAAAAGCATAAGCATAAGCAAGCATAAGCAAGCATAAACATAAGCAAGCACAAGCATAAGCAAGATTAGGCAAGCATAAGCAAGCATGAACATAAGCGCATAAACATAAGCAAGCACAAGCATAAGCAAGAATAGGCAAGCATAAGCAAGCATGAACATAAGCAAGCATAAGCAAGCATAAGCAAGCATAAGCAGAAACAAGTATAGGCATAAGCAGAGTAAGTATAGGCAAGCATAAGCATAAACAAGCATAAGCATAAGCAAGCAAAACAAAGCATAAGCATAAGCAAGCCAAGGCATAAGCAAGAATAAGCAAGCATAAGCAAGCATAAGCATAATCAAGCCATAGCACAAGCGTAAGCAAGCATAGGCATAAGCAAGCTTAAGAATAAGCATATGCAAACACAAGCATAAGTAAGCATAATCATAAGCAAGCATAGGTATAGGCAAGAATAAGCATAAGCGATCATAACCATAAGAAATCATAAGCATAAGCAAGCATAAGCATAAACAAGCATAAGGATAAGTAAGGATAAGCATTAGCAAGCAGAAGCAAGCACAAGCAAGCATAAGCATAAGCAAGCATAAGCATATGCATGCATAAGCTTAAGCGTGAGGAAGAATAAACAAGCATAGGCACGAGTAAGCATAAGCAAGCATAAGCATAAGCAAGCACAAGCTTAAGCAAAAATAAGCAAGCATAAGCAAGCATAAGCATAAACATGCCTAGGCATAAGCAAGCATAGGCATAAACAAGTATATGCATAAGCAAGTATAGGCACGCATAAGCAAGCATAAGCATAAGCAAGCGCAAGGATAAGCAAGCATAAGCATAAGCAAGTAGAAGCAAGTATAAGCATAAGCATAAGCAAGCATAAGCAAGAATAAGCAAGCGTAAGCAAGCATAATAATAAGCAGGCATAAGCAAGCACAAGCACAAGCAAAAATAAGTATAAGCATAAAGATAAGTAAGGATAAGCATCAGCAAGCAGAAGCAAGCACAAGCAAGCATAAGCATAAGCAAGCATAAGCATATGCAAGCATCAGCTTAGGCATGAGGACAAATAAGCAAGCATAAGCACGAGTAAGCATAAGCAAGCATAAGCGTAAGCAAGCACAACCATAAGCAAGAATAAGCAAGCATAAGCAAGCATAAGCAAGCACAAGCACAAGGAAGCATTAGAAAACATAAGCATAAACATGCCTAGGCATAAGCAAGCATAAGCATGAACAAGTATAAGCATAAGCAAGTATAAGCACGCATAAGTAAGCATAAGCATAGGGAAGCATAAGCATAAGAAGCTTAAGCAAGCATAAGAAAGCATAAGCAAGCATAAACATAAGCAAGCACAAGCATAAGCAAGATTAGGCAAGCATAAGCAAGCATGAACATAAGCAAGCATCAGCAAGCATAAGCATAAACAAGTATAGGCATAAGCAGAATAATTATAGGCAAGCATAAGCATAAACAAGCATAAGCATAAGCAAGCATAACAAAGCATAAGCATAAGCAAGCCAAGGCATAAGCAAGAATAAGCAAGCATAAGCATAAGCAAGCTTAAGAATAAGCATAAACAAACACAAGCATAAGTAAGCATAATCATAAGCAAGCTAAAGCGTAAGGCAAGCATAGGCATAGGCAAGAATAAGCATATGCGAGCATAACCATAAGCAATCATAAGCATAACAAGCATAAGCATAAACAAGCATAAGCATAAGGATAAGTAAGGATAAGCATTAGCAAGCAGAAGCAAGCATAAGCAAGCATAAGCTTAAGCATGAGGAATACCAAGCAAGCAAAGGCACAAATAAGCATAAGCAAGCATAAGCATAAGCAAGAACAACCATAAGCAAGAATAAGCAAGCATAAGCAAGTATAAGCAAGCACACGCACAAGCAAGCATTAGGAAACAAACATTATTAAGCGTAAGCATAAGCAAGCACAAGCATAAGCAAGAATAAGCAAGCGTAAGCAAGCATAACAATAAGCAAGTATAAGCAAGCACAAGCACAAGCAAAAACAAGTATAAGCATAAAGATAAGTAAGGATAAGCATCAGCAAGCAGAAGCAAGCACTAGCAAGCATAAGCATAAGCAAGCATAAGCTTATGCAAGCATAAGCTTAAGCATGAGGAAGAGTAAGCAAGCTTACGCACGAGTAACCATAAGCAAGCATAAGCGTAAGCAAGCACAACCATAAGCAAGAATAAGCAAGCATAAGGAAGCATAAGCATAAGCAAGCATAGGCAGGCACAGGCACAAGCAAGCATTAGAAAACATAAGCAGAAACATGCCTAGGCATAAGCAAGCATAAGCATGAACAAGTATAAGCATAAGCAAGTATAAGCACGCATAGGTAAGCATAAGGATAGGCAAGCATATGCATAAGCAATCTTAAGCAAGCGTAAGCATAAGAAAGCATAAGCAAGCATAAACCTATGCAAGCACAAGCATAAGCAAGAATAGGCAAGCATAAACAAGCATGAACATAAGGAAGCATAAGCATAAGCAAGCGTAAGCATAAGAAAGCATAAGCAAGCATAAACATATGCAAGCACAAGCATAAGCAAGAATAGGCAAGCATAAACAAGCATGAACATAAGGAAGCATAAGCATAAGCAAGCATAAGCATAAGCATAAGCAAGCATAACAAAGCATAACCATAAGCAAGCCAAGGCATAAGCAAGAATAAGCAAGCATAAGAATAAGCATAAACAAGCACAAGCATAAGAAAGCATAAGCAAGCTTAAGCTTAACCAAGCAGGTGCATAAGCAAGCATAAGCATAAGCACGCATTAGCATAAACAAGCATAAGCATACGCAAGCATAAGCATAAGCAAGCGCTAACATAAGTGAGCATAAGCATAGGCAAACATAAGCATAAGCAAGAACAAGCAAGCATAAGCATAAACAAACATAAGCATAAGCGAAAGCAAGCATCAGCATAAGCAAGCGTAAGCCGAAGCAAGCATAAGCAAGCACTAGCACAAGCAAGCAATAGCAAACATAAGCATGAACATGCATAGGCATACGCAAGCATAAGCATAAACAAGTATAAGCATAGGCAAGTATAGGCACGCATAAGCATGCATAAGAATGGGCAAGCATAAGCATAACCAAGCAAAAGCATGAGCATAAGCAGACTTAACAAAACATAAGCGTAAGCAAGCCAAAGCGTAAGCAAGAATCAGCAAGCGTAAACATAAGCAAGCATTAGCAAAAGCATAAGCAAGCATAAGCATAACCAAGCATAAGAATAAGCATAAACAAGCACAAGCATAATAAGCATAATCATAAGCAAGCTTAAGCCTGAGCAAGCCAAGGCATAGGCGAGCATAAGCATAAGAGAGCATGGCCATAAGCAAGCATTGGCTTAAGCACGCATTAGCATAAACAAGCATAAGCATACATAAGCATTGGTATAAGAAGCATAAGCAAGCATAAGCATAAGCAAAAACAAGCATCAGCATAAGCAAGCGTAAGCCTAAGCAAGAATAAGCAAGCATAAGCAAGCACAAGCACAAGCAAGCATTAGCAAACAAGCATAAACATGCCTAGGCATACGCAAGCATAAGCATAAACAAGTATAGGCATAAGGAAGTTAAAGCACGCATAAGTAAGCATAAGAATAGGCAGGCATAGGAATAAGCAAGCATAAGCATAAGCAAGTAGAAGCAAGCATAAGAATAAGCATAAGCATAACCAAGCATAGATATAAACAAGCAGAAGCATATGCAAGCATAAGCATAAGAAAAAACAAGTATAACCATAAGCAGAATAAGTACAAGGAAGCATAAGTATAAGCAAAGATAAGCATGAGCAAAAGCAGGCATAACAAAACATAACCATAAGCAAGCCCAAGCATAAGCAAGAATAAGCAAGCATAAGCATAAGCAAGCATTAGCATAGGCGTAAGCAAGCATAAGCATAAGCTAGCTTAAGAATAACCATAAACAAGCACAAGCATAAGTAAGCATTATCATAAGCAAGCTTAGGCATAAGCAAGCTTAGGCATAGGCTAGCATAAGCATAAGCGAGCATAACCATAAGCAATTATAAGCATAAGCAAGCATAAGCATAAACAAGCATAAGCATAAGAATAAGTAAGGATAAGCATCAGCAAGCAGAAGCAACACATGCAAGCATAAGCATAAGCAAGCATAAGCAAGCATAAGCATAAGCAAGCATGGGCATATGCAAGCATAGGCTTAAGCATGAGGAACAATTAGCTAGCATAAGCACGAGTAAGCATAAGCAAGAATAAGCATAAACAAGCACAAGCATAATTAAGCATAATCATAAGCAAGCTTAAGCCTGAGCAAGCTTAGGCAAAGGCGAGCATATGCATAAGAGAGCATGACCATAAGCAAGCATATGCATAACCACGCAATAGCATAAACAAGCATAAGCATACACAAGCATAGGTATAAGCAAGCATAAGCATATGTACAATCAAGCATAAGCATAAGCAAGCATAAGCATAGGCGAAAGCAAGCATCAGCATAAGCGACGCAAGCCTAAGCAAGCACAAGCAAGCATTACAAAACATAAGCATAAACATGCCTAGGCATAAGCAAGCATAAGCATGAACAAGTATAAGCTTAAGCAAGTATAAGCCCCAATAAGTAAGCATAAGCATAGGCAAGCATAAGCATGAGCATGCATAAACATTAAAAAGCGTAAGCATAAGCAAGCATAAGCAAGCATAAGCATAAGAAAGCATAAGCTAGCATAAGCATAAGCAAGCACAAGCATAAGCAAGAATAAGCAAGCATAAGCAAGCATAGGCATAAGCAAGCACAAGCACAAGCATAAACAAGTATAAGCATAAGGATAAGTAAGGATAAGCATCAGCAAGCAGAAGCAAGCACAAGCAAGCATAAGCATAAGCAACCATACGCAAGCATAATCTTAAGCATGAGAAAGAATAAGCAAGCATAAGCACGAGTAAGCATAAGCAAGCATAAGCATAAGCAAGCACAAGCATAAGCAATAATAAGCAAGCATAAGCAAGCATAAGCATAAGCAAGCATAAGCAAGCACAAGCACAAGCAAGCATTAGGAAATATAAGCATAAACATGCCTAGGCAAAAGCAAGCATAAGCATAAACAAGTATATGCATAAGCAAGTATAATACGCATAAGCAAGGTTAAGCAAAAGCAAGCGCAAGGATAAGCAAGCATAAGCATAAGCAAGTAGAAGCAAGCATAAGCATAAGCAAGCATAAGCATAACTAAGCATAGGTATAAACAAGCAGAAGCATATGCAAGCATAAGCTTAAGCATGAGGAACAATGAGCTAGCATAAGCACGAGTAAGCATAAAAGCATAAGCATAAACAAGCACAAACATAAGCAAGCATAAGCAAGCATAAGCACAAGCAAGCATAAGCAAGCACAAGCACAAGCAAGTATCAGGAAACCAAAGCATAAACATGCCTAGGACATAAGCAAGCATAAGCATGAACAAGTATAAGCATGAGCAAGTATAAGCGCGCATAAGTAAGCATAAGCATAGGCAAGCATAAGCATAAGCAAGCATAAACACAAGAAATCATAAGCAAGCATAAGCATAAGAAAGCGTAAGATAGCATAAGCAAGCACAAGAGAGAATAAGCAAGCGTAAGCAAGCATAATAATAAGCAAGCATAACCAAGCACAAGCACAAGCAAAAACAAGTATAAGCATAAAGATAAGTAAGGATAAGCATCGGCAAGCAGAAGCAAGCACAAGCAAGCATAGGCATAAGCAAGCACAAGCATAAGCAATAATAAGCAAGCATAAGCAAGCATAAGCATAAGCAAGCATAAGCAAGCAAAAGCACAAGCAAGCATTACAAAACATAAGCATAAACATGCCTAAGCATAAGCAAGCATAAGCATGAACAAGTATAAGCTTAAGCAAGTATAAGCCCAAATAAGTAAGCATAAGCATAGGCAAGCATAAGCATGAGCATGCATAAACATTAAAAAGCGTAAGCATAAGCAAGCATAAGCTAGTATAAGCATAAGCAAGCACAAGCATAAGCAAGCATAGGCATAAGCAAGCACAAGCACAAGCATAAACAAGTATAAGCATAAGGATAAGTAAAGATAAGCATTAGCAAGCAGAAGCAAGCACAAGCAAGCATAAGCATAAGCAACCATACGCAAGCATAATCTTAAGCATGAGAAAGAATAAGCAAGCATAAGCACGAGTAAGCATAAGCAAGAATAAGCATAAGCAAGCCCAAGCATAAGCAATAATAAGCAAGCATAAGCAAGCATAAGCATAAGCAAGCATAAGCAAGCACAAGCACAAGCAAGCATTAGGAAATATAAGCGTAAACATGCCTAGGCAAAAGCAAGCATAAGCATGAACAAGCATAAGCATAAGTAAGCATAAGCATAAGCAAGTATATGCATAAGCAAGCATAAACAAGCATAGGCACAAGCAAGCAATAGAATTTGCAAGCATGGGTAAGCATGAGCATAAAAACATAAGCCTAAGCAAGCATAAGTGAGCATAAGCATGAGCAAGGCATAAGCATAAGCGAAAGCAAGCATCAGCATAGGCAAGCGTAAGTCTAAGCAAGCATACGCAAGCACAAGCACAAGCAAGCATTAGCAAACATAAGCATAAACATGCCTAGGCAAAAGCAAGCATAAGCATAAGAAAGCATAAGCATTAGCAAGCATAGGCATAAGCAAGCATAAGCATAAGCAAGCATAAGGATAAGCAAGCATAAGCATAAGCAAGTAGAAGCAAGCATAAGCATAAGCATAAGCAAGCGTAAGCATAACCAAGCATAAGTATAAGCAAGCATAAGCATAAGCAAGCATAAGCATAAGAAAGCATCAGCATAAGCAAGCATAAGCTTTAGCAAGCATAAGCAAGCATCTGCATAAGCAAGCATCAGCATAAGCAAGCACAAGCAAGCATAAGCATAAACAAGTAAAACCATAAGCAGAATAAGTATAAGCAAGCATAAGCATGAGCATAAGCAGACATAACAAAGCATAACCATAAGCAAGGCCAAGCATTAGCAAGAATAAGTAGCAAAGCAAGCATAAGCATAATCAAGCCATAGCATAAGTGTAAGCAAGCATAGGCATAAGCAAGCTTAAGAATAAGCATATGCAAACACAAGCATAGGTAAGCATAATCATAAGCAAGCATAGGTATAGGCAAGAATAAGCATAAGCGATCATAACCATAAGAAATCATAAGCATAAGCAAGCATAAGCATAAACAAGCATAAGGATAAGTAACGATAAGCATTAGCAAGCAGAAGCAAGCACAAGCAAGCATAAGCATAAGCAAGTATAAGCTTATGCACGCATAATCTTAAGCGTGAGGAAGTATAAACAAGCATAGGCACGAGTAAGCATAAGCAAGCATAAGCATAAGCAAGCACAAGCATAAGCAAGAATAAGCAAGCATAAGCATAAGCAAGCACAAGCACAAGCAAGCATTAGCAAACAGAAGCATAAACATGCCTAGGCATAAGCAAGCATAAGCATAAACAAGTATATGCATAAGCAAGTATAAGTACGCATAAGCAAGCATAAGCATAAGCATAAGCAAGGATAAGCAAGCATAAGCATAAGCAAGTAGAAGCAAGCATAAGTATAAGCATAAGCAAGCATAAGCATAACTAAGCATAGGTATAAACAAGCAGAAGCATATGCAAGCTTAAGCAAGCATATCATTAAAAAGCGTAAGAATAAGCAAGCATAAGCATAAGCAAGCTTAGGCATATGCAAGCATAAGCTTAAGCTTGAGGAACAGTGAGCTAGCATAAGCACGAGTAAGCATAAAAGCATAAGCATAAACAATCACAAACATAAGCAAGCATAAGCAAGCATAAGCACAAGCAAGCATAAGCAAGCACAAGCACAAGCAAGCATTAGGAAACAAACATAAATATGCGTAGGCATAAGCAAGCATAAGCATTAGCAAGCATGAGCAAGCATAAGCATGAGAAAGTGTAAGCTAGCATAAGCATAAGCAAGCACAAGCATAAACAAGAATAAGCAAGCGTAAGCAAGCATAACCATAAACAAGTATAAGCAAGCACAAGCACAAGCAAAAACAAGTATAAGCATAAAGATAAGTAAGGATAAGCATCAGCAAGCAGAAGCAAGCACTAGCAAGCATAAGCATAAGCAAGCATAAGCTTATGCAAGCATAAGCTTAAGCATGAGGAAGAATAAGCAAGCTTAAGCACGAGTAAGCATAAGAAAGCATAAGCGTAAGCAAGCACAACCATAAGCAAGAATAAGCAAGCATAAGGAAGCATAAGCATAAGCAAGCATAAGCAAGCACACGCACAAGCAAGCATTAGAAAACATAAGCAGAAACATGCCTAGGCAAAAGCAAGCATAAGCATGATTAAGTATAAGCATAAGCAAGTATAAGCACGCTTAGGTAAGCATAAGCATAGGCAAGCATAAGCATAAGCAAGCTTAAGCAAGCATAAGCATAAGAAAGCATAAGCAAGCATAAACATAAGCAAGCACAAGCATAAGCAAGAATAGGCAAGCATAAACAAGCATGAACATAAGCAAGCATAGGCATAAGCATAAGCAAGCCAAGGCATAAGCAAGAATAAGCAAGCATAAGAATAAGCAAGCTTAAGCATAAGCAAGCATAAGAATAAGCATAAACAAGCACAAGCATAAGAAAGCATAAGCAAGCTTAAGCTTAACCAAGCATGTGCATAAGCAAGCATAAGCATAAGCACGCATTAGCATAAACAAGCATAAGCATACGCAAGCATAAGCATAAGCAAGCGCTAGCATAAGTGAGCATAAGCATAGGCAAACATAAGCATAAGCAAGTACAAGCAAGCATAAGCATAAACAAACATAAGCATAGGCGAAAGCAAGCATCAGCATAAGCAAGCGTAAGCCTAAGCAAGCATAAGCAAGCACTAGCACGAGCAAGCAATAGCAAACATAAGCATGAACATGCCTACGCATACGCAAGCATAAGCATAAACAAGTATAAGCATAAGCAAGTATAGGCACGCATAAGCATGCATAAGAGTAGGCAAGCATATGCATAACCAAGCAAAAGCATGAGCATAAGCAGACTTAACAAAACATAAGCGTAAGCAAGCCAAAGCGTAAGCAAGAATCAGCAAGCGTAAGCATAAGCAAGCATTAGCAAAAGCATAAGCAAGCATAAGCATAACCAAGCATAAGAATAAGCATAAACAAGCGCAAGCATAATAAGCATAATCATAAGCAAGCTTAAGCCTGAGCAAGCTTAGGCATAGGCGAGCATAAGCATAAGAGAGCATGGCCATAAGCAAGCATAGGCATAAGCACGAATTAGCATAAACAAGCATAAGCATACACAAGCATTGGTATAAGAAGCATAAGCATAAGCAAGTACAAGCAAGCATAAGCATAAGCAAACATAAGCATAAGCGAAAACAAGCATCAGCATAAGCAAGCGTAAGCCTAAGCAAGAATAAGAAAGCATAAGCAAGCACAAGCACAAGCAAGCATTAGCAAACATAAGCATAAACATGCCTAGGCATACGCAAGCATAAGCATAAACAAGTATAAGCATAAGGAAGTTAAAGCACGCATAAGTAAGCATAAGAATAGGCAGGCATAAGAATAAGCAAGCATAAGCAAGCATTGCAATAAGAAAGCATAAGCATTAGCAAGCATAGGCATTAGTAAGCATAGGCATAAGCAAGCATGGGTATAAGCAAGCATGAGCATTAGCAAGCAGAAGTAAGCATAAGCAAGCATAGGCATAACCAAATGTAAGCATAACAAAGCATAAGCATAAACAAGCAGAAGCTTATGCAATCATAGGCATAAGCAAGCATAAGCATAAGCAAGCATAAGCATAAGAAAGCATAAGCAAGCATGAACATAAGCAAGCATAGACATAAGCAAGCATAAACTTAAGCAAGCATAAGCAAGCATCAGCATAATCAAGCATCAGATAAGAACAAAAAAGGAAGCATAGGCATAAGCAAGTATAAGCATATGCAGGATAAGTACAAGCAAGCATAAGCATAAACAAGCATAAGCATAAGCATAAGGAAGCATAAGAAAGCATAAGCAAGGCAAATAATAAGCAAGAATAAGCAAGCATAGGCAAGCATAACCTTAACCAAGCATTATTATAAGCATAAGCAAGAGTAAGTATAAGCAAGAGTAAGAATAAACATAAACAGGCCCAAGCATAAGCAAGCTTAAGCATAAGCAAGCTTAAGCATAAGCAAGCATAGGCATAAGCAAGCATAAGCATAAACAACCATAAGCATAAGGATAAGTAAGGATAAACATAAGCAGACAGAAGCAAGCAAAAGCAAGCATAAGCATACGCATCAGTAGGATTAAGCAAACATACGCATTTGCAAGCATAAGCTTAAGCATGAGGAAGAATAAGCAAGCACAAGCATGAGTAAGCATAAGCATAAGCAAGCATAGTCATAAGCAAGCTTTAGCATAAGAGAGCATAGACATGTACAAGCATAAGCACAAGCAAGAGTAAGCAAGCATAAGCATAAGCAAGCATAGGTATAAGCAAGCATAAGCATAAGGATAAGTAAGGATAAGCATAAGCAACCAGAGCAAGCAAAAGCAAGCATAGGCATAAACATAAGCAAGCATAAGCATAAGCAAGCATAAGCATAAGCAAGCATAAGCATAAGCAAGCATAAGCATATGCAAGTATAAGCATAAGCATGAGTGATAATAGGCAAGAAAAAGCAAGCATAAGCATAAGCAAGCATAGGCATAAGCAGGTATAAGCGAGAATAACCATAAGCAAGCATAGGCAAAACAAGTACCAGCATAAGCAAGCATAAGCATCAGCAAGCCTAAGCATATGCAAGCACAAGCATAAGCAAGCATTAGCAAGCATAAGCACAAGGAAGCATAAGCAAGCATAAGCATAAGCAAGTATAAGCATAAGCAAACATAAGCCTAAGCAAACATAAGCAAGCGTAAGCAAGCGTAAGCATAGGCATAACCAAGCATATGCATAAGCAAGCATAGACATAAGCAAGCATATGCATAAGCAAGCAAAAGTATAAGCAAGCATAAGCATAAGCAAGCATAAGCATAAGCAAGTATAGGCATAGGCAAGCATAAGCAAGCTTAACCAAGCATAAGCATAATAAAAACCAACCATAGGCATGAGCAAGCATACGCAAGCATAATCATACACGAGCTTAAGCAAAGGCAAGCATAAGCAAGCATTAGCATAAGCAAGCATAGACATAAGCAAAAGCAACCATAAGCAAGCATAACCATACGCAAGCATAAGCATAGGCAAGCATAAGCATAAGCAAGCATAAGCAAGAATAAGCTTAAGAAAGTGTAAGCATAAGCCAGCATAAGAATAAGCATAAGCAAGAAGGAACTAAGCAAGCATAAGCCTAAGCAAGCATAAGAGAGCATAAGCATAATCAAGCATACACATAAGCAAGAGTAGCAAAAGCAAATATAAGGATAACCTTAGGCAAGCATAATCATAAGCAAGCATAAGCATAAGCAAGCATAAGCAGAAGCAAGCATGAGCTTAAGAAAGCATAAGCAAGCATAAGCATAAGCAAGCATAAGCGCGAGCAAGCATCAGCATAAGCAAGCATAAGCTGAAGCGAGCATAAGCATAAGGAAGCATCAGCATAACCAAGCATAAGCATTAGCAAGCATAGGCATAAGCAAGTATAGAATTAAGCAACCATAAGCATAAGCAAGCATAAGCGTGAGCAAGCACAAGCATAAGCAAGAATAAGCAAGCGTAAGCAAGCATAAGCATAAGCAAGCAAAAGCATAAACATAAGCAAGCATAAGCATAAGCAAGCATAGGCATAAGCAAGCATTAGCATAAGAGAGCATAACCATAAGCAAGCATGGGCATAAGCAGGCATAAGAAAGCATAAGCAGGCATAAGCGTAAGCAAGCATAGGTATAAGAAAGCATAAGCAAGCATAAGCATAAGTAAGCATAAGATTATGCAAGTATGAGCATAGGCATGAGTAAGAATAAGCAAGCATAAGCATGAGTAAGGATGAGCAAGCATGAGCATATGCAAGCATAAGCAAGCATAACCATAAGCAAGCATAAGCAAAACAAGCACAAGAAAGCCTAAGCATAAGCAAGCACAAGCATAAGCAAGCAGAAACAAGCATAAGCACAAGGAAGCATCAGCAAACATAAGCGTAAGCAAGCATAAGCATAAGCAAGCATAAGCATAAGCAAACATAAGCCTAAACAAGCATAAGCAGGCATAAGCATAAACAAGCATAAGCATAGGCAAGCATAAGCAAACATAAGCCTAACCAAGTATAAGCATAAGCAAGCATAAGCATAAGCAAGAAGATTCACAAGCAAGCATAAACATAAGCAAGAATAAGCATAAGCAAGCATAAGCATAAGCAAGTATAGGCATAGGCAAGCATAGGGAAGCTTAAGCAAGCATAAGTATAAGCAAGCATAAGCATAAGCAAAAGCAACTGTAGGCATGAGCAAGCATAAGCAATCATAACCATACGCAAACATAAGCGCAGGCAAGCATAAGCATAAGCTAGTATAGGCACAAGCAAGCATAGGCACAAGCAAGCATAAGCATGAGCATGCATAAGCATAAGCAAGGATAAGCAAAACAAACATAAGCATAAGCAAGCATAACCATAAGCAAGCATACCCATAAGCATAAGAAAGAATAAGCATAAGAAAGTATAAGCATAGGCCAGCATAAGCCAGCATAAGCATAAGCATAAGCAAGCATAAGCATAAGCAAGAGTAGCAAAAGCAAGAATAAGCATAAGCATAAGCAAGCATAAGCATAAGCAAGCATAAGCAAGCATGAGCATAAGAAAGCATAAGCATAAGCAAGCATAAGCAAGCATAAGCATAAGCAAGCATAAGCGTAAGCAAGCATCAGCATAAGCAAGCATAAGCTTAAGTGAGCATAAGCATAAGAAAGCATCAGCATAACCAAACATAGGCATAAGCAAGCATAGGCATAAGCAAGTATAGGTTTAAGCAACATAAGCATAAGTAAGCATAAGTATAAGCAAGCATAAGCATGAGCAAGCATAAGCATAAGAAATCATAAGAATAAACAATCATAAGCAAGCATAAGCATAGGCAAGTATAAGCAAGCATAAGCATAGGCAAGCATAATCATAAGCAAGTATAAGCATAAGCACGCATTAGCATAAACAAGCATAAGCATACGGAAGCATAAGCATAAGCAAGCACAAGCATAAGCAAGCATAAGCATAAGTAAGCACAAGCATAAGCAAGCATATGCGTAAGCAAGCATAAACAAGCATAGACACAAGCAAGCATAGGCATTTGCAAGCTTAAGTAAGCATGATCGTAAACAAACATAAGCATAAGCAAGCATAAGCGAGCATAATCATCAGCAAGGCATAAGCATAAGCGAAAGCAAGCATCAGCATAGGCAAGCGTAAGCCTAAGCAAGCATAAGCAAGCACAAGAACAAGCAACCATTAGCAAATATAAGCATAAACATGCCTAGGCATAAGCAAGCATAGGCATAAAGAAGTATAAGCATAAGCACGTATAAGCACGCATAAGTAAGCATAAGCATAGGCAAGCATAAGCATGACCAAGCGTAAGCATGAGCAAGCATAGGCATAAGAATGCATAAGCATTAGCAAGCATAGGGATAAGCAAGCACAAACATAAGCATGTAAAAGCAAGCGTAAGCATAAGCAAGTAGAAGCAAGCATAAGCATAAGCCTGAGCAAGCATAAGCATAACCAAGCATAAGTATAAACAAGCAGAAGCATATGCAATCATAACCATAAGCAAGCATTAGCACAAGCAAGCATAACACTAAAAGCTAAGCATAAGCATAAGAAAGCACAAGCAAGCATAAACATAAGCAAGCATAAGCATAAGCAAGCATCAGCATAAGCAAGCATAAGCTTAAGCAAGCATAATCAAGCATCTGCATAAGCAAGCATCAGCATAAGCAAGCAAAAGCAAGCATAAGCGTAAACAAGTAAAACCATAAGCAGAATAAGTATACGCAACCATGAGTATAAGCAAGCATAAGCATGAGCATAAGCAGGCATAACAAAGCATAACCCTAAGCAAGCCCAAGAATAAGCAAGAATAAGCAAGCATAACCAAGCATAAGCATAAGTAAGCATAAGCATTAGCAAGCAATAGCATAAGCGTAAGCAAGCATAAGCATTAGCAAACTTAACAATAAGCATAAACAAACACAAGGATAAGTAAGCATAATCATAAGCAAGCTTAAGCGTAAGCAATCATAGGCATAGGCAAGAATAAGCATAAGCGAGCATAACCATAAGCAATCATAAGCATAAGCAAGCATAAGCATAAACAAGCATAAGCATCAGGATAAATGAGGATAAGTATTAGCAAGCAGAAACAAGCACAAGCAAGCATATGCATGAGCAAGCATAAGCAAGCATAGGCATATGCAAGCATAAGCTTAAGCATGAGGAAGAATAAGCAAGCATAGTCACGAGTGAGCATAAGCAAGCATTAGCATAAGCAAAAACAAGCATAAGCAAGAATAAGCAAGCATAAGCATAAGCAAGCACAAGCACAAGCAAGCATTAGGAAACATAAGCATAAACATGCCTAGGCATAAGCAAGCATAAGCAAGTATAGGCACGCATAAGTAAGCATAAGCATAGGCAAGCATAAGCATGAGCATGAATAAACATTAAAAAGCATAGGCATAAGCAAGCATAAGCATAAGCAAGCTTAATCAAGCATAAGTATAAGAAAGCATAAGCAAGCATAAACATAAGCAAGCACGAGCATAAGCAAGAATAGGCAAGCATAAGCAAGCATGAACATAAGCAAGCATAAGCAAGCATAAGCATAAACAAGTATAGGCTTAAGCAGAATAAGTTTGGCAAGCATAAGCATAAGCAAGCATAACCATAAGCATAAGCAAGCATAACAAAGCATAAGCATAAACAAGTCAAGGCATAAGCAAGAATAAGCAAGCATAAGCATAAGCAAGCTTAAGCATAAGCAAGCATAAGAATAAGCATAAACAAGCACAAGCATAAGTAAGCTTAAGCAAGCTTAAGCTTAACCAAGCATAGGCATAAGCAAGCATAAGCATAAGCGCGCATTAGCATAAACAAGCATAAGCATACGCAATCATAAGCATAAGCAAGCGCTAGCATAAGTGAGCATAAGCATAGGCAAACATAAGCATAAGCAAGCACAAGCAAGCATAAGCATAAACAAACATAAGCATAAGCGAAAGCAAGCATCAGCATAAGCAAGCGTAAGCATAAGGAAGCATAAGCAAGCACTAGCACAAGAAAGCAATAGCAAACATAAGCATGAACATGCCTAGGCATACGAAAGCATAAGCATGAACAAGTATAAGCATAAGCAAGTATAAGCACGCATAAGTATGCATAAGAATAGGCAAGCATAAGCATAACCAAGCAAAAGCATGAGCATAAGCAGACTTAACAAAACATAAGCGTAAGCAAGCCAAAGCGTAAGCAAGAATAAGCAAGCGTAAGCATAAGCAAGCATTAGCAAAAGCATGAGCAAGCATAAGCATAACCAAGCATAAGAATAAGCATAAACAAGCACTAGCATAAATAAGCATAATCATAAGCAAGCTTAGGCCTGAGCAAGCTTAGGCATAGGCGAGCATAAGCATAAGAGAGTATGGCCATAAGCAAGCATTTTCATAAGCACGCATTAGCATAAACAAGCATAAGCAAGCCTAGGTATAAGCAAGCATAAGCATAAGCAAGTACAAGCAAGCATAAGCATAAGCAAGCATAAGCGAAAACAAGCATCAGCATAAGCAAGCATAAGCATAAACAAGTATAAGCATAAGGAAGTTAATGCACGCATAAGTAAGCATAAGAATAGGCAGGCATAAGAATAAGCAAGCATAAGCAAGCATTGCAATAAGAAAGCATAAGCATTAGCAAGAATAAGCATTAGTAAGCATAAGCATAAGCAAGCATGGGTATAAGCAAGCATAAGCAAGCAGAAGTAAGCAGAAGCAGAAGCATAAGCAAGCATAAGCATAACCAAGCATAAGCATAAGCATAAACAAGCAGAAGCTAATGCAATCATAAGCATAAGCAAGCATAAGCATAAGCAAGCATAAGCATAAGAAAGCATAAGCAAGCATGAACATAAGCAAGCATAGGCATAAGCAAGCATAAACTTAAGCAAGCATAAGCAAGCAGCAGCATAAGCAAGCATCAGATAAGAACCAAAAAAGGAAGCCTAAGCATAAGCAAGTAAAAGCATATGCAGGATAAGTACAAGCAAGCATAAGCATAAGCAAGCATACGCATAAGCATAAAGAAGCATAAGAAAGCATAAGCAAGGCGAATCATAAGTAAGAATAAGCAAGCATAAGCAAGCATAACCTTAACCAAGCATTATTATAAGCATAAGCAAGAGTAAGTATAAGCAAGCATAGGAATAAGCATAAACAGGCCCAAGCATAAGCAAGCTTAAGCATAATCAAGCTTAAGCATAAGCAAGCATAGGCATAAGCAAGCATAAGCATAAACAACCATAAGCATAAGGATAAGTAAGGATAAACAAGTAAAACCTACATAAGCAGGCAGAAGCAAGCAAAAGCAAGCATAAGCATACACATCAGTAGGAATAAGCAAACATACGCATTTGCAAGCATAAGCTTAAGCATGAGAAAGAATAAGCAGCACAAGCACAAGTAAGCATAAGTATCATAAGCAAGCAAAAGCATAAGCAAGCATAGTCATAAGCAAGCATTAGCATAAGAGAGCATAAACAAGTGCAAGCATTAGCATAAGCAAGAATAAGCAAGCATAAGCATAAGCAAGCATAGGTATAAGCAAGCATAAGCATAAGGATAAGTAAGCATAAGCATAAGCAACCAGAAGCAAGCAAAAGCAAGCATAGGCATAAACATAAGCAAGCAAAAGCATAAGCAAGCATAAGCATATGCAAGTATAAGCATAAGCATGAGTGATAATAAGCAAGCATAAGCAAGCATAAGTATAAGCATAAGCAAGCATAGGCATAAGCAGGCATAAGCGAGAATAACCATAAGCAAGCATAGGCAAAACAAGTACCAGCATAAGCAAGCATAAGCAAGCATTAGCAAGCATAAGCACAAGGAGGCATAAGCAAGCATAAGCATAAGCAAATATAAGCATAAGCAAACATAAGCCTAAGCAAACATAAGCAAGCATAAGCATAAGCAAGCATAAGCATAACCATCATCATCATCAGCCTGTCTACGTCCACTGCAGGACAAAGGCCTCTCCCATGTTCCGCCAGTTAACCCGGTCCTGTGCTTGCTGTTTCCAATTTATACCCGCAAACTTCTTTATCTCATCTGCCCACCTAACCTTCTGTCTCCCCCTCCCCCGCTTCCCTTCTCTGGGAATCCAGTTGGTGACCCTTAATGACCAGCGGTTATCCTGTCTACGTGCTACATGCCCGGCCCATGTCCATTTCCTCTTCTTTATTGCAGCTATGATATCCTTAACTCCCGTTTGTCCCCTAATCCACTCTGCCCTTTCTTGTCTCTTAAGGTTACACCTACCATTTTTCTTTCCATTGCTCGCTGCGTCGTCCTCAATTTAAGTTGAACCCTCTTTGTGAGTCTCCAGGTTTCTGCTCCGTAGCTAAGTACCGGCAAGATACAGCTGTTATATACCTTCCTCTTGAGGGACAGTGGCAATCTACTTGTCATAATTTGAGAGTGCCTGCCGAATGTGCTCCACCCCATTCTTATTCTTCTAGTTACTTCAATATCGTGGTTAGGCTCTGCGGTTATTACCTGCCCTAAGTAGACATAGTCTTTTACAACTTCAAGTGCACTATTACCTATCGCAAAGCGCTGCTCCTTTCCGAGGTTGTTGTACATTACTTTCGTTTTCTGCAGATTAATTTTAAGACCCACCTTTCTGTTCTCCTTGTCTAACTCCGTAATCATGAGTTGCAATTCGTCCCCTGAGTTACTCAGCAATGCAATGTCATCGGCGAAATGCAGGTTACTGAGGTACTCTCCATTAACTCTTATCCCTAACTGTTCCCATTCTAGGCTTCTGAAAACGTCCTGTAAGCACGCAGTAAATAGCATTGGGGAGATTGTGTCCCCCTGCCGTTACACCCTTCTTTATTCGTATTCTGTTGCTTTTTTTATGAAGCACTATGGTAGCAGTTGATCCCCTGTAGATTTCTTCCAGAATGTTTATATATATTTCATCTACGCCCTGATTCCGCAGTGTCTGCATGACGGCTGATATTTCTACTGAATCAAACGCCTTCTCGTAATCTATGAAGGCTATGTATAGTGGTTGGTTATACTCTGAGCATTTCTCTATTACCTGATTGATAGTATGAATGTGGTCAACTGTTGAGTAGCCTGTTCTAAATCCTGCTTGTTCATTTGGTTGATGGAATTCTAATGTTTTCTTTACTCTGCTAGCAATTACCTTTGTGAATAGCTTGTATACTACAGAGAGCAAGCTGATCGGCCTGTAATTCTTCAAGTCCTTGTCATCTCCTTTCTTATGTATTAAGATGATGTTAGCGTTCTTCCAAGACTCTGGTACTTTTGCCGTCAGGAGACACCTCGTAAATAGAGTGGCTAGTTTTTCTAACACAATCTGTCCTCCATCTTTCAGCAGGTCTGATGTTACTTGATCCTCACCAGCAGCTTTGCCTCTGTGCATGCTCTCCAAAGCTTTTCTGACTTCTTCTATCATTACCGGTGGGGTGTCGTCTGGGTTACTGCTAGTTCTTATAGTATTAAGGTCGTGGTTGTCTCGGCTACTGTACAGATCTCTGTAAAACTCCTCCGCTATTTTAACTATCCTATCCATATTGGTAGTTAATTTGCCTTCTTTGTCCCTTAGTGCATACATCCGCCTTTTGCTTATCCCAAGTTTCCTCTTCACTGCTTTGACGCTTCCTCCGTTTTTCAGAGCGTGCTCAATTCTCTCCATGTTATACCTTCTTACATCGCATACTTTACGTCTATTAATCAGCTTCGAAAGCTCTGCCAGTTCTATTTTGTCTGTTGTACTTGACACTTTCATGATTTGACGCTTCTTAATTAGGTTCTTCGTTTCCTGGGAAAGCTTGCCGGTGTCCTGTCTAGCTACCCTGCCTCCAACTTCCACTGCCACACTCCGTGATGATACTTTGTCAGATTATCATTCATTGTATCTACGCTAAGGTTGGTTTCCTCGCTAAGAGCAGAGTACCTGTTCTGCAGTGACACTCTGAATTCCTGTACTTTCCCTCTCAGCGCTAGCTCATTGATTTGCTTCTTGCGTATCAGTTTCTGTCGTTCCTTCTTCAAGTCTAGGAGGATTCGAGCCCGTACCATTCTATGGTCATTGCATCTTACCTTGCCAACCACTTCCACATCCTGCACGACTCCTGGGTGTGCAGTCATTATAAAGTCTATTTCGTTCTTATTTACGCCATTAGGACTCCTCCATGTCCACTTGCGGTTTTTCTCGTTTTCGGTAGAAGGTATTCAAAATACGTAGATTATTGCGTTCTGCGAATTCTACTAGTAGCTCTCCTCTGGCGTTTCTAGTGCCGATGCCATAATCTCCTACTGCCTGGTCTCCAGCCTGCTTCTTCCGTACCTTTGCATTAAAGTCGCCCATTACTATAGTATACTGTGTTTTCACCTTACTCATAGCCGATTCCACGTCTTCAGAGAAGCTTTCAACTGAAGCGTCATCATGGCTGGATGTAGGCGCGTAAGCCTGTACTACCTTCATTTTGTATCTTTTATTCAGTTTATTTACGATGCCTACCACCCTTTCATTAATGCTATAGTAATCCTCTATGTTGCCAGCTATGTTTCTGTGAATCAGGAACCCTACTCCCAGTTCTCTTCTGTCTGCCAAGCCCCGATAGCAAATGACGTGCCCATTCTGTAGCACAGTATAGGCCTCATCTGTCCTCCTAACCTCACTCAGCCCTATTATATTCCATTTAATGCCTTCTAGCTCCTCGAATAATACAGCTAGACTTCCCTCACTAGATAACGTTTTAACGTTAAACGTTGCTAAGTTCAAGTTCTAATGGTGGCCTGTCCGTATCCAGAGATTCCTAGCACCCTCTGCTGCTTTGCAGATCTGACCGCCGCCGTGGTCAGTTGCTCCGCAGCTGGTGGGGACTGAGGGCCGTGAGTTAATTGACGAATGCCTACGGGAGGGGGTGGCCAGATACTGCACCAGGGTGGCCAATTCTTCTCTGGTGAGATCATCGGTGCGTACCAGCTTTAAGCCGGTACGATCAGACAGTAGTGGGAATGCTCCATGCATGTCTTCCTTATTGTTCTTCAGCAGCGTTGGCGGCCACCCACCACGGAGCCCAACGAGGGACGCTACAAGGTTACAAATGCTGAAACCTGCAGACGCCAGCCGTACAACGCCACTATAACCCAATGCGCCTAGACCAAGGTAGGCTATTTGCACAGGGTTAACCCTAGCCGCCAGGAAGTTTGGAAGTAAACGGAAGAGAGTAGAAGACAGGACAGATAAATAGTAAGAGATAAAGACGAAGATGTAGGGAGAGAGAGATAGGAAAAGGCGACTGCCGATTCCCCTGGGTGGGTCAGCTCAGGGGTGCTGTCTACGTGAAGCCGGGGCCAAAGGGGTGTGTTGCCTCTGCCGGGGGGCCTTAACGGTCCAATCACCCAGCGTCGGCTCAACCCCCAGGATCCCCTTTTCCTCGAACACGGCAAAGCCACGCACGGCTAGGCGTGGGAGGAAGTCGAAACTCCCCCGTTAGCTCAGGTTCGTGGTGTCGCTACACACACCAAACGCCTACTTGCGCAGGCGCCCCTGCGGTAGGCGCCCCTGCGGCCCTTCAGATTAGAAGAACCAGCAAATGCTGGTGTGCTTTCCCTACAACCACTGGCTGTTTATGCCTCATCTTTAAAGAACGTGTACCAAGGTATTTCGATTACAATAGTCTACCTGTTCACTCTTGGAAGGGCCAACTTGCATTTGATAATAGCCTCTTAGTTGCACTGCACAATGAAATTTCATTTGAGAAATCATGCAAACGTGCCACTTTCCATTAAGCCACAAGTGCAGGAA
>WOVY01012023.1:0-42366 GCA_013436015.1 Rhipicephalus annulatus | reverse complement strand
GTTTTAGTAGGGCCAGGTGGTCGAAATATCTCGAGTCCTCCACTACGGCGTCTTTCATAATCATATGGTACTTTTGGGACATCAAACCCAACATGTCAATCAATCTTTTAGGCGCGAAGCTGTTTATTCCGTGGGTGGTGCAGATGTAGTTGTAGATTATTTGATTGAAATCATTATTGGACTACTTACAACGTGATCTCACTTGCTGGCTTCAGAACCATTTTATAATAAGATAAAAAGAAAACACGGGTGACAACAAGCTGGTCAGCTTGCTACTGCTGGTCAAGGAATGGCGATCGTGTGCCAAAGTAGTGCACCAAAGGTTTATCCTGGCTCGGATGAGTGGGTCTTCAAGTATACAGTTGATAGTCTCCCGATGTCTTGCTGTAGGTGAGGTAGGGTACGTAGGGCTTTTTATTAAAAGCAGCTTACCCCCTCTCATTGATTTATCGGAAGGTCTACTAGATGGCGGTAATTATATACGATATATATATGATTAAAAGATGCGAGATGGGGGTACTTGAAGTATTCACTGGATGGGCGGACGGATGGATGGACGAGCAGACAAACAGACATACATATAGATAGGCACATGGATGGACGGTCAGATAGACAGACGGGCGGATGGACACACAAGCAGACAGACAGACGGATGGACAGACGGACGGACAGAGAGACAGATGGAAGGATGGACGGATAATTGTATAGACGATTCACTGTTTACCGATAAAACCCTTCCAAGTGTCGTCCCACTGATCATCATTTACTCCGTGCATATGACGTGGTTTTTTCTCTGGATTGTTTGTTTCTTTACACTAACATGTATATTCACTTTGTTGTTGTAGTGTTGATCCTAACTGTTTCAAAGACCAAGAAGCCTTCCACGCTAACTTTGACTCCGTCAATATTTTTCCCTCCTTTTTCCCAAACAGCTCTTTTACTCGCGCCGGCACCGAAGAGATGCATCGTGGAGGTTGCATTTGTATATAGAGATAAGCTAGAGGTCCATGTGCCATGATACGCAAGCGCTGGTTAATGAACACTATAGTTACTGCATATTTACTCTAATGCGCACAATACGGTACAAGTTTACAGAGCCCTTAACGAAGGCATGCCTCGTAATCGTATGGCTGATTCGGCACATAAGAGGAAATGCATTTTACCGAATCGACGCTCCGGTGGTGATAGAACAGAACTCACCAGCCAGAAATAAAGAAAAAAAAGTAAAAAGAGGAAGTAGAAAGTGAACATAGGAGCAAAAAAGCAAAGAAGAAAAGATGAAGAGGAATAAAGAAGTAAAGAAACAAGAGAAGAAGCGAAGAAAAAACAGAAAAAGAAAGGAGGAACGACGGAAAAGAGCAATTACAAATAAGGAAAACAAGAAAAAACTTTATTGATCTTTGTGGTTTAACGTCTCCAAACCACCATATGGTTATTACAGACGCAAGGAAAGAAAGAGAGAAACAGGGAAAGAAAGACAGAAAAGAAGAAAGAAAAAAAGCAGAAAGGCTAGTCTCCTAGTTCTCTTTCTCGGAGCAAGCAGAATGTTCAGTACGGATAGTTTTACGTAGTGAATAACGGCTCTCACATCCACATATGATCTTTCGATTGACGCGCCAACTGCAGTGCCAAGAGGCCACGTTAGAGGAGTGCGCATTTGCTAAGCCGCGCCAGGGAGCTGACGAAGCCATGATGCGAATAATTTCTTATTCGACTTGTTTCCCAGAAAGAAACCAGCGATTCGGAGATAATTTACCACACATTTAGTAACTGAAAGGTCCGGTAGTGTCATGCACGTAAAAGCATACGTGACACGACGTGGGTGATTCGCACAACGCGCCTAGTTTTCGCTCATAACTTTTCCTCACGGATCGATGCGATGCCGCTGGTTTATCGAGAAGGGTTCGTCTACCATATATAGCGTGATAAATGAATGATTTTGCTCTGCATTGAGCTCGCACGTGCGTGCGAAGACTGGCTGCACTGCCCACGCTCATATGAAAGATGTAAAAGAAGCTTGTTTCAGCAGCACTACAGTGGGGCTATTTTGTACGACGTCGTGTTCAGCTGAATGCTGCCGCAAGTAGTACGGACTTTGCGATATTCCGCGAACCGAAGAAGGCTGTGCGGAGTGCTTGCTCAAGTGCCATACCACAGCAGCACCGTCATGTTTAAACATTTTAATGTTATTTGCAGCAGAGATTTTGTGTACCGACACTAACCTATCATTGCGACAGTTGCCGCAATGGAGATCTCTTGAATTTGGATCATCTGGTGATCTAGTGTCCACTGACAACACACAGTACACGGGCCTTGACCATTTCGCCTGCATCAAAATGTGACCGCTGCGACCAGGGTTGAACCCACGACTTCCGGGTCAGCAGCCGAGTAGCCTAGCCACTGAGTATCCACCCGAGCTGAATGGTTTTATTGTTCGTGATTGATTTCATGCGTAGTTTAGTAACGGCTCTAGTGAACGCTGATGATAGTGCCAACACACTTGTGTAGATGAAAACTCTAAATTCGAACCTAGGAACTGTAGACCTCCTTCATGCATCACTTGAACGGTGAAGTTTAGACCGCTGCTGTTCTCTCGGATCGCTTTCAGGATATTCAAGAAACGTCGACAATATTGAGCAACCTCAAAAAGCACCATATGATCATCACCATAGCCGAATATATGTTTAACCACTGCTTCCAAACCACCTGCCAGCGTTCTGTTCCGAGAGCTGAAAATTTTTTCACGGAATAGGTAACACTCTGGAACCAATGGTCGAGTGTGTGCGCATCCCCTTCTACTCCGGCTAGGGGGGACACACCTTCCGATCATCCCAGCTTGATATCTTGTTTTCAAACGTCCTATATGTGAGTGGCTATATAGTCCAGTGCAACGCGTTCAATTTTTGCAAAGCCAGTTTTTTTTCTTTTTTCTGTGTTGAACACCTATCATTTGTGCGATACTATTGAGATCGCAACTTCCGTTCTATTGGTCTCCGTAAAGACCGCATGGAACAGTGTAAAAACGAGAGCTGGGAGCCCGTGTTGGTTTTTTAGGGGCGAAGCTTCTTAAGGCGTGGGTCTGTTCATCCTCAGTTGTCGTACGTAGCCACCGCTGCATATACCCGCTTTAGAGCGGGTATATGCCACAAGGGATGCGAGATGGCCGTACATGGAGTGTTCACTAGATAGACGCACGGACGGATGCACAGAGAGACTAGAAGGCAGACGGACAGATGGACGGATGCGTGGACGTACGGGCGGAAGGACGCCCGGACAGAGACACGGACGCATGAATGGATGCACGGATGGTTGCGTGGACGGACAGACAGAAGCAAGAACAAACGGACAGACAGAAGCATGGACGGGCTGATGGACGCTACGTACCGCTCAACATCATTCACTCTGTCGCTATGCTGTGATTTTTTTCGATTTGTCTTCATGCATAATTTTAAATTTAATATTATAGGTAAAAATGAAACCTACAAAACTCATAAAAACAGAATTACCGTCATGACAAAGTGTGTGTCACCGTTTTGTTTTTAGGGGCAAAGCTATTTAAGGCGTGGGATGGTGGTCACCTGTATGTATGCATATATGTAGTAACCTCATCACAGCACATCCATGCAGTGAGTGATGATGAGTGGGGCTAAGCTTCGAAGGGTTTTATCGGCAAACCATGATGCATTCGCTGGTCATGTCTGTCTGTCTGTCTGTCTGTCTCTCTGTCTGTCTGTCTGTCTGTCTGTCTGTCTTTTTGACGCATGGACTGACACACGAACAGACAGACACATCGACGGACGGACGCACGGATGCATGGACTGACAAATGGGCAGACACATAGACTGACGGACGCAGTGACACACGTACAGATTTACGGACGGACGCTTGGACGGATGCACCGACGGACGGAAACGCGGACGGGCTGACGGACGCTTCGCCGCACTCACTCCTTGAATATGCTGCGATTTTTTTCTGTATTGACGCCACTGGCAAATACAGATTTTTTTTTGTATGAGAGCTCTTTATCATGCTGAAAAATTTGAATTTTAGGAAGAATTATATTGACTATGTAAAAAATATCAATGGAACATGACAGCTCCTAAATGTGCATTTCAATTGAAGTCAGACAAGCACATCCTCACACTATTATTTCGCCATGTAAAATTTACGTTCAAACTACGTTCATGCTGATTGTCGGACAGTTCAGTGGGTTCCTTTGCTGCAGAAACTCAAACAGGTCAGAAGAATTCAGAAACTTGGAAGGAATCATAAAGAGATTACTTAGATAAGTTCACTGTGTGTATCCCGACGCAGCATGTTGCCATTCTCTTTTCTCGGTGACAATCATCCTGAACGGTGTAACAGTTTTGTGCACTTTCACAGCAAGTAAACACGTAAATAGTGTTTTCGGCTTTTGTGACATCAGTAACTAGGTTGTTTAACTTCCCGTTTCTCAGTATGTTCAAGACATTTCACTCAACTTTGGCCATCCTTTGTTTTGCTTTTTCATATTTTTCAATAGCTACTTTATCCTTTTCACGTTACAACACTTGTAAAGCACCACAAAATATAAAACTTCTTTATTGGCGGTAACAGAAAGACACAGAATTAAACGAACGAGACCATCCAGTAACTTTCACCGCCAGCTGTTCCACGCTTCAGCGCTCGTCCACACCTCAGGAAGCTTCCAAGCCTACCGCAAACTTCGTGAAAACCCAGAGAGCAAGGTATAAAATAATTGGCAGATCTCACGTACTGTGGCAGTCGATGATACGCAAAGCACGAATGAGAATTGTTGATATGCCATTCTAAAATAAGCACAATGTTACGGGGTGGAGGTAAATGATGCCGTTATTGACTTCCGTGTCTAGATTATCATGTTTGGAAGTGTCGTTTACCTTTGTAAGTTATTCACGTCACGTGATACCAAAATTAGTATATGTGGAGCTATAGTAATGGTCGCGAGCGCGCAATGAGCGTGGTATACATATGTTGCCATGTTCTTACATGACATGGGTGTCAGAATTATTATATTTGCAACAGTCATAAATTTTGTCATCCATTGACGTCATGCAACATCAAAATTAGTATTTGAAGAGCTAGCAGAACAGCGGCGAGCGCATCATGCAGGGCCCCATATACTCCAAAGTAGCATTGACGCGCGCGCACGCTGGGCCCAGTGACGATACATTAGCGAAACTCGAGCACTCTATAGTCTTACGACAGGTGTGACCAGCTTCCGTCAGCGCGGCCCGACGGCAACCGGTGCGAAATGCGACATGCTGCATTTCGCGCCTATACGTTGCCCAGACAACACTGTGTCTCCCTCTTTTCGCCTCTGAGGGACGCCGAACGCGCTGAAACGCGCATGCGTCGAAGCAACGCAGCGTGGCGCACGCCTGCGAGTATATGGCCTGACCGGCGCCTGGCGTGGCAACGCCGGCGTTACGCTAGGAATGGAACGCCGGCAAGAACACGCACTGCGTCACGTTGAAATGTATTGGCGCCTTGACTGTGGTATATAGTCATGTTCTCACATGACACGGATCTCACGATTATCATGTTTGCACCAGTCACCTACCTTCGTCATTCATTCGCGTCACGTAATACCAAATTTGGCACATGTGAAGCTAGCAAAATGGCCGTGAGCGCACCGTCAGTGTGGCATGTAGTCATGATGTCACATGGCATGCATGTTGTGATTATCATGTTTCAAAGTATCATTTATCTATGTGAATGCATACGTAAAAGCTAGTGTAACAGCTTCGGGCGTATCATTAATGATTAGCTCCATCAAGTACTTATTCTGTTACATGCCACGCATCTCATGTTTATCATTTTTGTGCCATTATCACATCTTTGTCACCATTCATGTCCCGTAATAGCAAATTTGGTATAGGTGAAGCTGTAGCGAAACAGCCACCAGCGCATCATGAGCATGACATATAGCCACCTTGATACATGACACGCATTTCATGCTTATCATATTTGCACCAGTCACATATCTTCGTCATCCATTCACGTACTGTATTTCTAAATTTGGTATATGTGACGCTAGGTAAACGGCCGCGAGCGCATCATGAACATGGCTTGTAGTCATGTTGTTACATGTCGTGCATGTCATAATTTTAATGTTTAATTCTGTCGCTCGTGTTCGCCATGCAATCATGGCATACCGTACCAGTTTTGCAACATACCATGTGAACGAAACCACCGCAAGAGCTGCAGGACCATGAAGTGTAAATCATGACATTCCTGACCTACATGTCATGATTTTTGTTTTTGATTAGTCAAATATGCTATTCATACAGTCATGTTATGCCATACCAAGTTTGGTATTGTTACCACTATCGAATTGGCCAGGAGAGATAAAAGTCGTAGGTGGCTAGATAGATAGATAGATAGATACGCTCAAAGTCGCTGAAGTTCGCTAAGAAATGCTTCGCATTTAAAAAGAAGCAACAGCGTCTCAATGTCATTTATCGGTTTGCTTAGGACGACTAAAAGGCGGAAACATCTTCTGTTTATTATACATCGTTTTAATTTAGGTTCATAATAATGATCCTCATCCCCGCTTCCCACCCACAGAAAACCAAACTTGCTGCAACAAACGTGAACATACACTGGCTCCAAGATCTGGGAGACTGCAAGCTACTGACGCCTCACATTGTGCCTCCCCGGCTCCCTGTTCAACAGCCGTTTACCAAGCGAAAGCACCAGCCGGTGACCTCACTTATGACGCTAGGTACCGCACAATCTGTGCCGTCACGTTGACTTCAAAGCGTGACGTAATTCGCGGTGTTTTTCACAATGACGTCATGCGGTTGTGCACACCACATTGTACTCTGCCATTAGCCGCTTCATATGTAAAACATTATGTTTCCGAAGATGTGTTCCATGGGTCTACTTTCGTGTTAAACCACTCGATATATCGCCTTGATATATATCGATATATCGCCTTGATATATCGCCTCGATATATCGATATATGAGCCTTGTTTGTCACAACCTTGGGCTTGCCAGGCAAGATGTTTAGAAAAAGTGGTTAACGATTTATATTACTAGGTACTCCACAATTTAGGCCGTCGCCTCAACGACGGTTTCGTACGTCAACGATTACCTTTCAACGATTGGTGTGTTTAGAAAAAGGGGGGAACAATGTAGAGCTCTAGGTACTCTACTATGAGAGAGCTTGCGGGGAAACTTCTCTTTAGATTGGTAACATAGCTCTGTGTTTTGAAATAGTGGGTGTAACGATTTAGAGTACTAAGTACTCTACTATGGGAGAGCGTAAAGCCGTCCCGTGAGAAGCCAGCGACTAGAAATTGTAAGTCCACTGCCAATGAAGTTAGCAACGGCTAGCACTGCTATAAAAACTTACCCACAAAAGCCTCCGTCACTGCTCGTAGCACTCTACAGGCCATGGCTGCATATTTGATTAAGGTTAAAAACAACCCTTAAATAAATTGAGTTGGTGAAATTTGTTTTTATTTGTATTAAGATCTTTTAACTGACCTTAACGAACACAAAGTAAATTTCTACAAAAATTGTGCATTTCATAATAAATCTGCAACTAAAAAACGCACCCACAAAGATTCTTCGCGAACGACTTAGTTTATTGTCCTCTGTCCCTCTTCTCGTTATTATAATTATGAGAGCGTCCACAGAAATTCTGGGGACACAGCCTTCCAACTTAAACACGTTTATTCTAGGTGACAACTTTCAGTGGTAGCACAGCCAAGACTACAAAGTCCAAGGACTCCCTTTTTAGGGGCGAAGATTCTTAGGGCATGGATGGTTGCGGAGCTCCTCCGTATGCAGTATATAGCCCCCTCTAGATTATAATTTGCTCAGTTGACGGCGCTGCGTGTATATGCCCTTAGGAATAATAAAACAAGTGTACGTTTGAAGTTTTCAGAGCCCATCCATGGAATGAATGATGATGAGCGGGGCGAAGCGTCTATCCATCTGTCCGTGTGTCCAAACGTCCTTGCGCCCGTCCGTGCTTCCTTCCGTCCGTCCATTCGTGCTTCCGTCCGTCCATCTGCACGTACAAGCTCCTGTCCCTGGGTCCGTCCATTCGTCCATCCGGGCATGCGTCCGTCCGTCCATCTGTTCATCAGTGCGTCTATTCGTCCTTGCTTCCATCCGTCCGTGCATTCGTCTGTCTGTTTATCTATAATTTTATTTGTCCATCCGTGCTTCTGTCAGTCCGCCTGTCTGTCCATCCGTGCTTCCGGATGTTCGTTCATTCAGGCTTCCTTCCATCCGTCTACGCGTACGTGCTTCTGTCCATGCGTCCATTCGTCCCTGCTTCCTTCCATCCGTCCGTGCGTCCATCTGTCTCTACTCCCACGATTCTGTTCGTCCATCCGCGATTCTGTCAGTTCGTCTGTACGCCCATCCGTGTTTCTGCGCAAGCGTCCGTCCGAGCTTCCATCCATTCGTGCGTCCATTCGTCCATCTGTTTGTGCGTCCATGCTTCCATGCGACCGTGCACGCGGCTGTACACGCGTTTGGCACTCCGCGCGTGCCTCTGTCGGAGTGTCCGTCTGTGCGGACGCACGAACGGGTGGACACATGGACGGAAAGACTTACGCATCGCCCCACTCATCATAATTCACTCTGTGGATATGATGTGAAAACCACTAACGCGATCTTTTTTTCTACGCTTGTGCATGTAGTCCAAGAACGCTAACTCTTGTATACTTCGTTGCGTAAAATAATATATAAAACTATATGAATAATCAGCTCAACAATGTTCACATTGTTCTTGAGAAGCATTCACCATGCAGAAGTATTGTTCTTTGCTCTTTCTAGTTGGTTCTATGATGTCATTTCACTTGTTTCATGCCCCAGTAAGCAATGATGGCGTCGCTCGGTTACAGCATGTTCACATGGAAGCTTGTGAGCGAGCATGAGCGTGTGATCGTTAATTGATCTGTGTTTATCGAGCAGGGAGATACGAAAACAGTGGTGTGTCGACATATATTTTATTTCCCGCTTGTACAATCACTGAGAAATACGACCTACGTGCGTGATATCATCAGTGAAAGTGCGACTCTAATCTCTATAACCACCTTGAAAGGGACAACGGCGACCTGCCAGTACTCAGCACGACATGCTGCCTGAAAGCATAAGTGTCATTAGAAACTACACGTAAAAGCGATAACCTTTTAAATGCGAAGCATTTCTTAGCGAACTTTGGTGAGTTTGAGCGTATCTATCTATCTATCTATCTATCTATCCGCCTACGACTTTTAGCTCTTCTGGCAGTTTCGATAATGGTATCAATACCAAACTTGGTATGGCGTAAGATGACTGCATGAAGAACATATTTGACTAGTCATAACATGAAAATCATGACATGGATTTCTTGAATGTCATGATTTACATTTCGTGGTCCTGCAGCTCTTGTGGTGATTTCGTTTACATGGCATGTTGCAAAACATATGACATGAATTTTAGGGGTGAAGCTCCTCAACGCGGCACCCGTTCGTCCCTCTCAGTACGTAACATGTCTTACGCTTTGACCTCCAAGGGGGTGCCGGTGGGAGATTTCTCCTGTGCGTTGTTGAACAATAAAAAAACACAGCGTTCACGTTAAGTAAAAGCCAAATTCTTCTGTCTCTTATTCCCCATTAGCAGCCATTGGCATGTACATTGAGCAGTATCTGACAAGAAAAGGTTGCTACGTTATACTTGCTGGACGTAACCTCCTTTGTTTCAGAAAGGTTTAGCGAGCGTTGGGCCGCAGTGCCATGAATACAGTGAACTAGTATATACCATGAACTCGGGGTTCGTAAAGGTGGGAAGTAGACACGAAGCGCCAGCCGTAAGAAAGTGTGCGTGTGCCACCTCTCGTTTAGTCCTTGGAAGTCTGCTGAATGGCGGTGCTTCTACATGCGGAATATATAATAAAAGATGCGAGATTATTGTACTTGGAGTGTTGACTAGATGGACGAATGGACACACAGACAGAAGCATGGACGGACGCACGGATGGCTGCACGAACGGGTAGACGCATGGGCGGACTTCAGGGTAGATGCATGGACGAGCGTATGGACGGACGCATGAATGTACGTGCGGACGCACGTACAGACGCATGCACGGACGGGCGGGATGGACGCATGGGTGGACGCATGGATGGACGCACGGACAGACGGAAGCAAGAACGAATACACGGACGGATGCTTAACCCCACTCTCCATCAACCACCCCGTGGATATGCTGCCATTTTTTTTTTCAAAAAATGAGTATGTCTAGTTCACGCATTTCAGTGACAGTATTAGAAATAAGCATCCAGGTAAGCTTCAAACTGGCTACATGCATTTCCCTGAACAAATATAGCCTATTATTTGTCCACATTTGAAATGCATGCCAAAAGCAGAAGATGAACAAGCTCGACGAGGCTCGAAGTGGCTCGACGTGGCTCGCTGCGTGCTCAACGTGTCTCGAACCGGCTCGACGTGGCGCGCTGCGGCTTCCATTCGCTACAGACAACATCAAGTGTCTCATCTTTCGCGCATTCATCGAGCATTGTCACGTATCTATGCTGTATTAGAGCAAAATAACAGAGTTTGATTCGACTTGTGATATTGCAGAGTGAGTGGCTCGGGTGAGTACATGCAAGTGCTACGAGTAAATTCAACGTGTGTCGATGCTTCCCCAATGTAAAAATAAGAAATCTAAATAGACAACTCGAATCAGCAAAATAATAGTTTCTCACAGTTAATAATGTTCGTGAATTTCGAAAAACTAGTAAAAGACAATGAATTCTACGGCCACGTTAACCTCAATTTGTTCAACCAGATGTTATGGTGGCCGGCAACTGCTACGTGCGCGCATGTTCCTTGAAACCGAAATTGATGCCCAGTTTCCGCGGCCAGATTTTACCTCAAGCTTCAACAACTTCATTGTTGAAATCACGCAGTCTCTGGCGTGTTCCCTCAAGAGGAAGGCATAATTTTTCACTGTTGGTTATCAGTAGATATTATTTATTGGACACAGTTTAAGGGCATATATCAACTTGCTTGGGTGAAAAATGTCATCTCAAGCAAAAATAAAAAGAGCAGAGATTAACAATGCTGCTCCTGTTATGAAACTAGAGAGCGCCAAATACCTTTATCACTTCGGTTCGTTGGACAATGAGGCCGAAGTAAGAGAATTCGCTTACAGAGAAGACAAGTACGCGTTCCCTTCGCTAGCTGTTTTCTATCTCTTTTTTTCAAATGCAATAAAAGTGGTTTGCAGGTCTTTGAAACAGGTACGTGTGTTGTATCTCTAGTGATTAAAAATAACTGCACATACGGAGAAAGAAATTGAAAAGAAGAAAGTAGGACCCTTGAGGCTGAATTACCCCTTCGGATCACATGCCCTGAGAGTGGTCATGTGCATTGTAAAGGTACGAACATCACCGGGAAACAGAAGAAAACGTGAGGCCTGCGCCTGCGCGCTGTTTCGAAGCGCTCTATAAGTCGTATTACCTAGCTCGATTTGCCGGACATCAAGCCTGCCTAAAGGAAGTTTGCGAACAAGTCACAAGCATCGGCGTAGATGAGTGTTGGAATACTGGGCTGCCACCCAGAATACCCGAATGCAAGCCCCACTGTGTCATTGGTGCTATAGGTTTTTTTTTTAGTCGCGCGATGTGGTTGTGGACGCGCAGCGGCGGCGGTGACGGCGGCGTACAACTGCACGTGACCCGAGTTGTGATCTCATAACAGCTTACGCTGTAATAATTCCGGGAACCCCAAGATCTTTCGCATTCCTTTGTACTGCAAGCCACGTCCATGAAGATCGCGAAGAACGCAGCTGCTTACGCTTGCAAAACCTCTTGCTCTGGAAATGAATATCTCTATTGCAAACCAGTTCCCCGCTATCTTTCGAGTTCGGGGAAGAACATGTTTGAAAGGGAAATTGATAACTCCACCGCGAAACTCCACCGTGAAATTGTAACGTAGTAGCATTGTGCACCAACGTGCAATTCGAAGTGGGCGTCGGCCTGAGCCCTGCGAAGACAGAAGCGAAGCGAGGGCCTGGTGGTCTGTTCGGAGAGTGAGGCTCCGTCCCCACAGGTATGCATGCCAATGCTCGCATGCCCAAATGCATGCAAGTGCTTCCTTTTCGCCAACTGCGTACTTTCTTTCATCCGGAGATAGCGTGCGTGATGCAAAAGCAACAGTACGAAGCTTATTATCGGCGTGCTGCTGAAGGACTGCACCAAGACCACATTCAGATGCATCAGTGGAAATGATATTTGGAAGCGCAATATCAAACATGTGCAGAACAGAATGGAAGGTTTTATTGTGCTAAATGAAAAAGAATACATGTGCATGATATACAGAAAGAGGTCCCATAGTCAGAGACTGCAAGGGGACCTCTTGTACAATGTATAATTGAGAATGATTGTGATGTACATAGCAGGGAGACAGAGCTGCAGTAAAATGCAATTGAAACAAATGAAGTAAAAATATACCCTTGTAATCTCACAGAAACAATTTAAAAGCAAGAATAACGCGCTAACTTCAACGACACGTGATTACAGAACGCAACTCACAATGAACAGGAATCAACTAAGAAACAGCAAAACAGGCTAGTTAGTTGACATAAAATGATTTTTTAACTTCGATTTAAATACCTTCAGGGAACGGCATACTTTAATGTCGGAAGGTAAACTATTCCAAAAAGAAATTCCAGAAAAATGAATGGATTGTTTGCCATAATTGGTGCGAACTTTTTGCAAGATATGACAATAATACCTCCTTTACGGCGCGGAAACTGTTATCCACTCCAACAAACCAGGTGAAAGTTTCGCCTTTCCTAAGAAGAGCCCTCATTGGTCATAACATCTCGGCCAAGTGTGGCACAAACTTGGCGTAGTATTCCACCAACCCAAGAAAGGAGCGGAGTTCAGCGGCATTTCTTGGAACTGGGGTTTCCACAATTGCGTCCACTTCCCCGACAGTGGCGAAATACCGCTAGGTGTCACCTTGTGGCCCAAGAATTCGAGCTCCTTAACTCCAAACACACATTTGCTGTTGAGCTTCAGACCTGTGTCTTTGATACGCTGCAACACTGCCTCCAAGTTCTTGCGGTGCTCCTCAGCTGATTTACCAAAAATAACTACATCGTCGATGTAAAAGAGGACACCCGCACAATTGCGAAGGATTCGAGACATCATACTCTGAAAAGCAGCAGGTGCTGAGGCTAGCCCAAAACAAACGCGTTTGAACCGGTACAGCCCTTCATGTGTTATAAAAGCTGTCAAGTCCCTGCTCTCAGAATCCCGCGGAACTTTTTTTTATTACATACTGCAGTCCGTAGACCAAGCAGGAAGGGGCACAAAAAGGGAGCATAGCGAAAAAAGCGAGCAAGTTATACAGCAAGTTAGAATACACAAAGCTACTGAAAAACAAGTCATACTGAATAGGATGCTTAGTTATACATATCTAGAAAAAAAAGCGAACGAACTTCTAGAAACAGATTCAAGCCCAAAAAGTAAAGCTACACAGTTGAAATAATAAGATGAAGTAATCTAGCATTGAAATATCAACAGTGTTGATTACACAAAAAGATGCATGTAGTTTTCAAAGTCGCGAATGCCACGTTCAGGAAAAACATTTGAAAACAGTGCATTCCATTCGCTAATGGTTCTCGGAAAGAAGGAATGTTTGAAAAGGTTAGTACGTGCAAAGTAAGGTGTCAGATCATGATTGTGAGCATGCCCGGTTTTTCTGGAAGAAGAGGGAGAGATGTAATTACTGGGATCGAATATTAAACTGATGATTACGAAGCAGGAAAAGAAACTTGAGTGTGGCGATAGTTCTACGCTGTTTCAAGAGCGGAATGTTGTTAGTAGCCATAAGTGATGAAGGTGAATCAAGATTGTGATAGGCATTATAGATGAATCTTACCGCTCTCCTCTGGACCATTTCAAGTTTATAAAGATCCTTTTTAAAATACGGGTCCCAGGCTACGCATGCGTACTCTAGACGGGGTCAAATAAATGTATTATATGCAAGAAGTTTGATCTGAGTTGGCATGTTTTTTAGTTTGTGTCTAAGAAACCCCAGTTTTCTAGAGGCGGAGGAACAAGCGTCGTCAATGTGGTTACTCCACGACAGTCGATTGGTAATATTGACTCCCAAGTATTTAAAACTGCTCACTTCGATCAACAGGATTATTATTTAAGGTGTAGCGTGATGCAAAAGGGTAATTTTATTTGAGATGCGCATATAGACCGATTAATAATGTTTAACTTCATCGACCAGGTATGGCACCAATCGGAGAATGAATTTAGGTTGTTCTGCAAGCACTCTTAGTCCCTTTCACTTTAAATTGGCTTGTAAAGAATGCAGTCACCTGCAAAAAACTTTAGGCTTATGGCGGAGGTGTCAACTGATGAGACGATGTCATTGATAAAGATGAGAAACAAGACAGGGCCAAGGACACTGCCTTGTGGAAACTCCCGAGGTTACAGGTAGAACCCCAGAGCAGCAGCCGTCGACCTGGACAAACTGTTTGCGGCTGGTAAGGTAGGAGCAGATCCAAAAAATTACAGTAATAGGTAGGCCAATGTTTGAAAGTTTGGTGAGTAATTTACTATGGCAAACACAGTCAAAAGCTTTTCCAAAATCTAAGAAGATGGCGTCTATTTGGTCGCCCTTATCAAGTGCCATTGCGAAGTCGTGACTTTTGGTGACAAGTTGAGTGGTAGTCGAGACGCCCTTCCTAAAGCCATGCTGGAAAGGAGTCAAAATACTGTTTTCTTCAAGAAATGACATTATGTAATGCGTGATGATATGCTCAAGAAGTTTACAAGGACCGGAAGTTAATGATATTGGCCGGTAGTTTTCAACAATTAGGCGATCACCTTTTTTAAATACGGGAGTAACACGTGCCGTACGCCAATCATCAGGAAGAATTGAATTATGAAACGAAAGACGAAAAATATGGGTGAAGACATGCGCGATAAGTTCGGCATAACGTTGCAAAAATGCATTAGGTATGCCGTCGGTACCATCGGAAGATTTAGTCTTAACATTCAGTAACAGTGAAAGGGCACCTTCGACAGTTATGAAATCGGCAGATATAGTAGACAGAGAAATAATGTTTGTGTCAGCATGATCTCCCTGAGTGAATACTGAGTGAAAATACTGATTGAATTTGTTTGCAATTTTGACTGGATCGTTAAAAATACAGCCATTTACTGATATCTCGGTCGGTGTTTTGTGCGCATCGCTCAAGTACCGCCAGAATCTATCCGGGTTAGTTTTCAAAAAGTTAGGAAGCGAGTGGTTGAAGTATCTTGCCATAGCTTCGCTTAGCCGAGTTGCAAGCTGAGCCTTCAACGAGATGAGTCTGCAGGGTATTTTTTTCCTTTTTTCTAGCTCGTTTTAGCTTGCGGTGCAAATGTATGATATCTCTAGTAATCCATGGGTTATTTCGGTTTTTCATAACCCGTTTGCTTGGCACAAACTTATCAGTGCAGTAATGTATCGCAGTTTTTACTTCGTTCCAGGCGATCGGCACATCATAAGAAAGATTATCACATAAGAACCACAGATAATCCAAAATGGCCTGGTCATCCGCTTCGAGTAATCCTTAATGACATGTCTGGTCTCTTCTCGGTGTGCTTTGTTTTCACCAATACCGAAGGATAAAAATACTGCTTTATGGTCGGAAATGCCATCTTCAATAGAGACCGTGTATTTGCATACATCGGAATTTAAAAAGACTAGGTCAAGTGTAGAACGGGTGTTTCCAGCCTCTTTGGTGCACTCATTAACAATCTGCACAAGATTGCTCATCAAGGCAATGTCAGCAAGAGGGTTTAACGTCGTTACATCAGAGCCAGAGCATGGAACGCGCCAGTCAACATTGGGCAAGGTAAAATCACCTGCAAGAATCAGACGATCATTTTTAAACGTGCACATGTGGTCATATAGTCTAGACAGATATTCGTGTGTTGAAGAGGGTGGTCTGTAGATGGCACATACGGTGAAGTAATGGCCCCAGCAGCTTACCTTAAGGAATAAACTTTCGTGCTCATGACTTTGTTGAAGGGGCCGAGCACTAATACAATCTTTGAGAACTATTGCTACACCACCACCTCTTGTTGGCCGGTCACGTCTGAAGATTTGATATCTCGGAGGAATTAGTACTGAATCATTTATACCTTCGTGCAGCCAGGTTTCTGTGATTATTATAATGTGAGGGTCGTAGGTGAGTAGAAGGTACTCGAGCTTGTCAACTTTATTTGACAGGCTTTGCGCGTTTACGTTAAGCACTCTCAAACTTTTGGACACACACTGTCGGGCAGGTCAATCAGAACCTGTAGCTTGCGGATTAAGGGCTACACGCACATTTTTGGCTTCATCCCAGCCAAAAAGTTTGCCATCAATTTTGATCTTGTTGTGAATAAGAGTAACCCGTTTCCTGCTGTCGCGTTCAGCTTTTGCACTTTCCCAAAGCAGGCGGCGCTTGCGCAGCGTGCACTGGCTATAATCATTTTTCACATAAATATTGCAGCCCTTCAGTTTATTTGAATTCTTTAAGACTTGCTTGTTTCTCCTGATAATCTTGAAAGTAAGCTATGACAGGCCTACGACTACCTTGGCGGCCAAGACGGTGAATGCGGCCTATGGACTTGCACTTCACTCCCAATGTTTTCTCGAATATATCGGTTACAACAGCAGTTCGAAGACAGGTGTCATTTCATTTGTGTTTTCGAGAACACCATGAATGATAAGGTTTGCCCAACGGCTTCGGTCTTCGAGATCAGTTAACTTGGAGCTCTGCCATGACAGCACAGTTTTAAAGGAAGCTGCAGTGGATTCAAGAGCTGCAACTTCCGGTGATTTATCTTTAAATTCCTGTAGTTTCGCTTCAATTGCTCGAAATCGCAAGTCCATGTCACACATTATTTGTTCGTTCATCGATTTTAATAGCAGTATTTCAGCCTTCATATCTGCTTGGCCCTGAAGAATACTGTGTAATAAATCAGCGTTCGTGGGTCCTGGGTTTGTCTCAACGTCACCACAGAGTAACATTTTGCATACACAATAGCACTCATATGCAATACTTAAACAGGTGCTTGGGCACGGCACAACTACTAACATGACTTCATCACTAGTTTTTATGTTGGAAGCAGAGTAGCTAACCTGTACAACGAAGAACTTCGTGGTCAGCAACATGGTCGCTGTCGTCTTGCCGTGCCCACTGTCAAAGAAATGCTGCAGTGGATGCTTTGTAGCCTCGGTCGCTGATGTCACGGACATGCGCAACTGTCGCTACGTCGGAGCGTCCATACAGAAGGTCAGTATTGGCGTCCGCACATGCAGATCTGCCACGGAAAGATAGATGGTGTCAACCGGCGGCGCGCACGTGTCATTCGTGCTCGGTAATCCTGTGACCGTCAGCAGCGAAACCTGTACAACGAAGAAGAACTTCGTGGTCAGCAACATGGTCGCTGTCGTCTCGCCATGCCCACTCTTGGTGGTAGGCAGACGCTAAGTCGAGTTTGGAAAAGTGCGTGGCACCCACCAAGGCTTGAAGCAACTCATCCATGTGAGGCAGCGGAAAGCTGTCCAGAACGATGACCTTGTTGGGTTCGCGTAAATCTACACAAAGCCTAATACTTCCATCTTTCTTCTGAATGACTACAATAGGGGACACCCAATCTGACGCGTCGATACGTTCCATGATGTCCAAGCTTTCCAGGCGCTGCAGTTCGGAAGACACGCGTGGTCGTAACATGAAAGGAAGCCGGCGAAGTTTTGATGCTACTGGCTGAACACCCGCACGTGTCTTAATCCTGTGAACAAAACCTTTTGCAAGGCCCAGCTCATTTGTGAAGAGCGAGCAAAACTTTTGCTGAAGTGCTGACGGCAGCTGCATGGACGGCTCTATTGGACATGTCCGAGCTACTTCGGCGTTCGTTACCGTGCTGGTTAAAAACACTGCAGCTGAGAGCCTTCAATACACAGCTTCAAGGCCTTACTACCATCCAAGCCATCGAGAGAAGTACCCTGTTCGACAACATAAAACAAAAGCGGCGCGCTGCGATTCTCAAAAAATACCTAAGAAAAGAAGCAGCCTCGAACCGGAAATTGGTCTTTTGGAATAATCTCGAAGCGTCACACGAGGAACAGGAAGAAGCGGCACACCAGAGAAATGTTGGTCAAACACCTTGCTTGAAAGAATGGAAACGGAAGAGCCAGAATCGGCTAACAGCTTCATAGCGACCTGCCCGCTTTGAATGTTAATGTGAATTCCAGATGCAAGAGGCTGTTGAACTACAAGAACCTCGACGGTTTCATCCTGCAACGGGCTATGTACTGAAACCTCGTGGACAGCTGCTTGCGACCGCTTCTGGTTGCAAACGTTCTCAATATGTCCGATACGGCCACAAAAGAAGCATTTTTTTCCTTTAGCTGGGTAGCGTTTTCCATGAAGCGCGATGCTGTTTAGAACCACACCTGAAGCAATACGAATAATTCGCGTGTTGCTGCGAGTTCTATGGAGAGCACTCGTCGAGATGAGGAGCGGTTCCCCGATGTAGCTGCCTTATCGCTTTGACTGAATGTGTGAGCACGCGGCAGTGAATGCGGTGGCTGCAACGATGAACCGCCTTTTGTGCCAGACTGCGCAGATACTGGTTGCACAGAGACGGAAAATCCCTTCATTTCCACTGCTGCCTGCTCGATTTGACTCGCGAGAGCAACTGCCTTGTTGAACGAAAGCGAAGACCTTTCTAACAGAAGACGTTCCCGAATACGATGTGAAGACACACCGGCAACAAACTGGTCGCGTAGTGACTCTTCTGGCGACATAAATGAGCACATCGCGGCAAGCTCTGTTAGCGCGGTCACGTATTCTTGAATAGACTCGCCTGGTAACTCGACAGTGAAATCGTTGGCGCTCGACGACCAGGTTGAGGGTGGCATCGAAGTGCTTAGCCAGTGCCGCTACCGCGGAGTCATACACGTCGGGCGTAGCTCCGGTCCCTTCCTCCTCAGTCTTTTCGGCCGCCTGCGAAACAGACAGAGTATTGAAGATACGTTGACCTTCGGGTCCCAAGGAATGTAGTAGAAGAGCCTTGCGTCGCTCTGGGGAGAACTCTGAAGCACCGGACGCCAGCTGATATACCTTGAACATGTCGTGCATCGGAACCATGACTGCACGGGACGACGCAAGGAACGGATGGCTGCAAGGAACGGATCCGTTCCTTGCAGGATGGCTGCAAGGAACGGATCTGGTGGGGCGATGCCAGCGAAAGCCATCTGGGGGCGTGGCTGGTTATCCCCCGGGTACTATCTCAGACGGGGTTCAAACACTCGTCGCCATTGTAGTGAACGAGTGACGTGCCACGCACTCACGGGTAGCGGTTGCATACTCTCTTTTTATAAGACGTTCCACCAATATATACAATCACAAGGACGCAGTGTTGCCAACTCAAACACAGAAACCAAAACTACTATATACAGGATACAACAAGGCCCTTGGGAAGCTTTTACAAAAAGGGTGTATCAGTAAAAATACGATGGAATCACTAATACCGTTTTAGATGCGGAAGCATCTTATACTCGCGCCTTGTAGTGCGCCGTCCGCGCCGTCCGCACCGCTTCTCGAACATTCGACAGCTGACACGCGCGCATGCGCCGTCGCGCCGTCGCCCACCATCTGTGCCGCGCGCGCTTCTCCTTCGAGAACATTCGACAGCTGACAGCGCATGCGCCGTCGCGCCGTCGCCATCTGTGCCGCGCGCGCGCTTCTCCTTCGAGAACATTCAACAGCTGACAGTGCATGCGCCGTCGCGCTGTATATATACTCAAGGTCGGCGCTCGCCTCGCTCAGTTGCCGCTCGTCGGTTGGTTTGTACGGCGCATCGACGTCCAAGGTCGCGGCGAAATGAATTCCAACGAATCCACCAACACAATGATCGACGTCCCTTCGACCAGCGCCGTCCTTTCGCATACGTGTGTACGTGTTCACTCATTTAACAACCCCTTCCTACAACCACGTTAACCAATTTAGCCATCGACCCAAGTAAGTCGCAATTTAACACCCCATTTCACAACCACGTTAACCAATTTAGCCATCGACCCAAGTAAGTCGCACTGTAACACATGTTAACCAATTATATGCTCCGCATTCTCCTCAGTGTTCCCCCGAGGGAAGCTGCGGGCAATTTTTTTACCTGTTGCAGGAAAAAACGATATAACGGTTGAGAGACGTGGTCAGTTCATGAGGCAGGAATGGTTCGTTGCACAAGGGTGCTACTCTCTCATTCTTAATGGCGGGGTGGTGTATGTGGGGTATATATACTGGTATATCAAAAAACCCGGCCTCTGCTGGTATTGCTGGTGGTCTCGTTGCAAATTAACCCGCCACGATGTCCACCATAGTGAGCTCCGTGAGGTACAGAGAGATAGCCACAGCCAGTAGAGGCTTACAGATGACTGGCCCACGCTGCAGTGATCACAGAAGTCGCCACGCAGTTGAACTGCGTCCAAAGCTGGAGATAGTACTGCAGACACCCTCCCAGCTTCGCTTCCATCGTCGGTTTGCTTGGCCTCTACAGACAGTGTCCAGCTGCCTAAAAGCTGTGTAATCGTCTGTCGCAGAACTGCGGATGGCACGGCGCTCAGCCCTTCTCCGCGTGGCCCACAACTGTAGCTGCTTGAGGTCAGAAACTGGACGTTCGGGCTTGGTTCTCGACACGACAGTAGCCGCTTTAGCACTGTCGATTACATGCTGTAGGAAGTCGCCCTCTGCAGGAGTCATACTGAGTCGTCGAAATATGCCCCAATTGACCGTACAGCAAACTCTACTTCTGGGGGAGGACACAGTGTTGGTGTTCAGAAAAATAGAAAAGTGATGTGATCCCAAGGTGTCTGTACTAATCGACCAGGTGCATGCACGATGCTCTGTTGCGACAATAATGTCGATAGCAGTACACATGCCTCTTTGCACAAAGGTGGGCTCCCAAGTGTTCAAAATAACGAAGCCTGCTCGAAGGACGACATCAGCAGTAGGCTTGGCCCCGAGCACAACAGCTGTATCCACCCCAGGCAGTATGGTGACAATTCAAGTCCCCACAGAAAAGAAAATTGTGGCCCAGGTGAGCAACTAAGGGAAGCAGGCTGGAAGTGTTCGAATGTTTGTTGGGACGCACGAAGAATCTGGCCACAGTGGTGTCCGAGGAGCCTATAGACGCACTGTTACAGCACAACATTCCAGCGGGCCACTTGTGAGGTCATCAACACTGACTACAGCGACGATGATATTATGGACGTCAGGTACAATGACAGATGCAGAGCTTCACCGCTTCTACCCTCCCCACGTGCTCTCTCTAATCCCGCTCACGCCTCAGTCTCGACCGTTCGCTGGCTCGGCACCTCTCAAGAACAATCGAAAATATGTGCTTGAGGCACCGCTGTGAAACGCCAACACCGAGCCGAGAATGCCCTTTGTATTGTTCCCTTTATACTACTTTTTAACCGTGCACGCTAGCTACTAAAGCTGGAGACGCATACCGCGTTTCTCGCGACAGAAAAATGCCACGTGTGGCAAGCGGCGTTATTGACCACAAGTTGAAAAAAAACTACATTCTTTTAGCGCTGATTCTCTCATACGAAGCACCGTTATAGACGCTACGCTGCGCATTTGCATTTCTTCACAATTTTCTTTATGGAGGTGGGGGGCATTTTTTGGAGTAACATACGTGGACACCATCACAGTTTTTTAATAATCTTTGAAGACGAGAGCATGGCAATTATATTGTGGCAAGACGTAAGAGGCGAAATGGCGAAATGGGAGAGCTGATAAGCAGGGCTAAGGGATACAAGCTGTCAAAGAAGTGTGTTTTGAATAGGAGCTACTTCTGCTAACTCCGGCGTATTTCAGCGGTAATTTAAGTCTGTTGATCAGTTTTCGCTGCTCCTTTGGAGGGGATGGATGTAGACCACCCCGTGCGCCTGCCGGCACCAGCGGCGTCAGCGGCGGCCGCTTCCAGGAAGCGGATGGAACAAGCGAGTGACAGCGACAGTGAAGATACTCGTGCTTATTATCTCAGCACTGAGGACTTTTCAGATGACGGTTTCCAACCTGTGCTGAGCCGCAAAGCGAAGACGAGGAACATGAGGACATCCTCATTCTCAACTATTCAAACTGTAAGTGAAGCGCCAAAATCGAACACTTATACCATCCTGTTTCTGTCTGCACTTCCTACCGTCAGCATGAAACGCCTTAACAGACAGTCTGTGTCGAGGTCTCTGGAAACGCTCGTGCCGAATGAGATCACGGACATAAGAGTGAACGCCAGAAAGAATATACTGGCTGTTGACGTTTTGTACGCAAGTGCGTTGAGCGTTCTGCGCAGTGTAACTGACTTGGACGGCAACCAGGTGCGCTCTCATGTTCCCTTGGGATGTGATGTAGTAAGCGGCGTGATCTACGACATAGATGTGGCTATTTCCAATCATGACCTACCATTTCTTGTCAAGTCAACAACTGATACTCCAATTGTTGATGTCACCCCGGCTAGGCAAGTCTCGCTGTGTGAAGATTGCGTTTAAGAGCACATATCAGTACCACCTCCTTTGCCTCCCAGACCACATGCCGTGGGAAAGGCTGTAAAGGACAAAGCCAGTGAGCATACCCTAACTGCGACAGAGTGGCCTGCACTTCAAAGGGAAGCAGCATCAAGCGAACCGAAGGAGTTTCATGACGGTCCGTCCGCGATCCTGGTTCAAGATCTTTCCAACGAAGACAGGCAAGTGACTGCAATCGTGCAATTATTAATTGCCACGATTCGCACGCTACTGAGCAGCATAAGATCTCCGTCTGCTAAGAGTGCACTGCATATACTGGATGCACTGAATCCAGTTCTTGCTAACGTCGTCTAAGCACAATGGCTCAACAAAATCTCGTCTTCCGCACTGACGTTAAAAGTGCGTCAATTTTTCAGTGGAATGCCAGAGGCATTAAGTCCCGTATCTCGGACTTTCGCCGATTTGTTCGGGCCAATCAATTCCCTATACTTGTCATATGTGAACCAAACGTATCAACGCCTTATAGATTGTCCGGTTATGAAGCTTTTTGTTCAGGCCGCTTGCGAAAAACGAAGCAAAGTAATTGTTTACATTCGCACAGACTTGACTTATCTTTCGCACCCAATAATTTCAAATGACGACAATCAGTACGTGTGTCTTCGTGTAAAGAAGAATGAAGTTTCGTTCACGCTTATTGGTGGATATATATCTCCGTCATCGCGATTTTACTGCGACAGAATAAAAAACATCCTAATGAGGACCGATGGGCCTTGGATCATCACCGGTCACTTCAACGCCCATCACATGCTTTGGGGGAACACTAGGATGAATGCCAGGGGCTGGAACATTGTTACATTCGCTTCCTATTACGACCTTTCCATCAAGAACGATGGTACCCCCCCCCATATCTGCGGGGTCTCACGTATGGCAGTTGCCTTGACCTGACATTGGTGTCACGGTGCTTCTCTCACAAATATAAATGGTTTTGCGATATTGAGACTCATGGGAGTGATCACATACCCACCTACGTGACGATCGATGGTATCATAAAAAAATTTTCTTCCGGTGTTGTAATTGGCACCGACTGGTCGATGTTTACATCGCGTGTTGAGGACGCTTGCCAAGAAGGCCTCGCCTGCAGCCTGGAAAATACCATAGCGGAAGTATGCAAGCGCCCAAATGTAAATTACCATTTTCGTCTAAAATAACACAGTTTGACATCGAACTGCAAAGATTACGAGCTATACGAAGGCGTGCTGAACGACGATACAGACGCACAAGATCAATTTACGATCTGAGGGAAGCAAGGCGGCTCAAGAAAAAGATTCAGCGACGCATTTACAAGCTGGAGAGCGAACGCTGGAAAGCATTCTGCGAATCTTTAGACCCTCATAAACCGCTGTCATATATCTGGAGAACAGTTCGTGGTCTTCGCTCCTCTCCGCAACAACGGCACCCTTTTAAAGCTTTGGCACTCCATCATGGAAAAACACAACTCGAGGTGGCTGAGGACTTTTGCACAAGAGTTGGCGGGAATATTATAAACGAAAGCATCGACGCCGGGATCGTTCCTGAGACGCGATAACCAGAAATGGACATTTCATTCACCATGGAAGAACTGGAAGGTGCGTTAGTCGCTTCTAAGCGCATGTCATCGCCAGGTCCTGATGGTATTACTTATAGTGCGTTGGAACACCTTGGACAAAAAGCCAGAAAAGAACTTTTAACATGCTTCAACAACTCCTGGCTCAGTGGCAGTGTTCCCCGAGAATGGAAAATAAGTCGATTAATACCACTTTTGAAATCGGAAAAATCACCAATGGACCTGACAGCGTATCGCCCTATTGCCCTCGCAAGCTGCCTCGGAAAAGTGATGGAAAGAATGGTTCTATTTTGTCTCGATTGGTACTTGGAACGATACACCAAATACCCTTCTTGCATGGCAGGCATTCGTCGGGGCCGCTCCTCCATCGACTGTGTCCTTGACTTATCGACATTTGTTCAACAAGAAAAAAGTCGCAAGCGCATATCAGTGGCACTATTTCTTGACGTGAAGGGTGCATATAATAATGTAGCTCACGATGCCATCCTCACTTCTCTCGCAGCAATGGGCATTGGTGGACGAATGTTTCAATGGATAAAAGATTATATAACTGGCAGGGGTTTCTTTGTGCAAACATATGAACGTACAACTGCTGAACATTACACTTACTGCGGAGTACCTCAGGGAGGTGTTTTAAGCCCCACATTGTTCAATGTTGCCCTCATTGGTCTGGTGAAGGTTCTGCCAAAGTCGGTGTGCCTATCCATATACGCCGATGATATTTGCCTCTCGAGTGCTGCAGTTACTCGCCCTCAGGTCCGTGCACGAATACAGCGGGCAGCAACCCTTGCAACAGCCTACCTTCAGAAATAACGCCTAACTATATCAACTGTGAAGTGCGCGTTGATGGCGTTTACACACAAACCAATGACGCCATACCCTGTTTACATCAATGGGCAGGGTGTCAAATATGCACGGGCGCATCGTTTCCTGGGCAAAATAATCGACAGAAGTCTTTCGTTGAGCCCGCATTTCGCGTACTTGAAGACGAGACTGCTATATATTGTGCATATAATGAAATTCATGTGCGGGAAATCATGGGGAACTTCTGTGGCCTCCATGCTACAGCTGTACAGGGCCCTATTTCTGGGTCTATTGCGCTACAGCTTGCCGGTACTAACACTTGCAAATCCAATACTCATTCATTGGAGAGTTTGCAGGGTCAGGCACTGCGTATCTGCCTAGGACTGCCCCGATGCGCTTCTACTTATGCCACAATCATGCTTGCCAAAGACCGTCCGGTCAGGACATAGAGAGTTGTGGATTGCCTCAGAGCGCACATTCGACATGCCAGCCGTGTCCCCGACTACCACTTGGCCCTTCTACCCTCCGGAAGACCACGTGATACGTTTTCAGACGTCATAGCTAAGCACCTAAACAGCATTCCATCAGGATATACGCCAGCTGTGAGAATGGCATGTCCTTTGTGGTGCCTCGACCAGCCGCAAGTACGTCTAGAAATTCCGGGAATCAAAAAAAAGCAATCACTCCAGAGTAGCATTGAAGCAAGCAACACTGCTATTATTACATAGGTTGTACTTAGACCGAACGCAGATATACACTGATGGGTCCGTCTCGTCCAGCAGCTCATCAGGTGCCGCTGTAATTCCGGCTGCAGCAATGACAATCAAGTTTAAGTTGTCGCATATGACTACATCTACGACATCAGAGCTTGCTACTATAAGGGCTGCTTTACAATATCTCGTTCAAGAACGTCCAGGAAAATGGGTCATATTCTGTGATTTGAAGGCAGCGCTTCAGAGTTTGCAGTCTGCCATGCGTAGGAGGAGTCATGACCAATTGGTGCAAGAAATAAGACATTGCCATCATGAAGCTCTAGCACGAGGGCATGATATTATATATCAATAGCTGCCTGGACATATCGGTATTACCGGAAATCAATTAGCCGATGATGCAGCCCGCTCAGCCCATGAAGGAACCCGTGTAGTCTCAATTCCTCTATCAAGGAAGGATGCAGCAAGACAACTTTACCTGCTCGCTTGAGATCTCACACGCGCGTTCTGGTCGTCTACCAGCTTCCAAAGGTGTCAAGTTTATGAACTGGATCCTTCGCTCAAGCTAAAGCTACCATCACAACTTTCCCGCTCCGATGCGACACTGTTATGCCGCCTTTGGTTGGGTGTTGCGTTTACAAAGGTGTACTTTTTTCGCATTGGTATGGCAGACACTCCTACATGCGACTACTGCGGAGCTGAGGAGACCATCGAACACGGCCTGTGCAGCTGCGCTTGCTACGACGCACAGCGATGCCAGCTCCGGATGGTTTTGAATCAACTTGACCCCAGACCATTTTGTGTGCAGAAGATACTAGGACCTTGGGCATCTGCCTCAGTTGCGCAGAAAGCGACTGAAGCACTGCTACTTTACCTAATGTCAACAAACCTGAGCGACCGCCTGTAGACTGTGTGTGCTCCCCGACTGTGCTCGTGATTGTGTGTACCTTCTCATCTCTCTGCAACCTCTTTTCTCCCATTTATCACTACCCCAGTGCAGGGTAGCAAACCGGATGTCCGTCTGGTTAACCTCCCCGCCTTTCCTTGCATCTTTCTCTCTCTCTCTCTCGCTCAGAGGGCAGAAGTGATAAAGATGCCAGCGTACGCGTATGCTAACTTCATGGCATTGACTATGCTGCTGCCGAGCAGATTTGCGCACACATATTAGAAACGGTATTAGATCATGGATATGGAAACCTATGCCGGTCAAGGTGAACACTATTTGGCTTAATGTGGCCAAGGAGTGTGTTGGTCTGTGTGTATCAGAAAATAAAATCTTCACTAGATCAATCTGCAGGTTCTTTGATGACCTGGAAAGGCCACAAAAGAGCCATCTCAAGTACTCGTCAAGTACTCTAAAAATACTCTTACAATATACAGATAGAGGGAACTGGATGCTGCTGGTGGTGGAAACACTCACTAAATGCCAAGCATTTCTTAGCAAACTTCAGTGACTTTTACTTTATATATTTAGCCGCCTACATATTTTAGCTCTCGTGGCTGTTTTGATAATCGGCCATATATCAAAATTGGTAGGGCATAACATGGTTGCACGAGGAGCATACGTGACTAGTCATAACGTGAAAATCATGAAGTTTATGCCATAAATGTGACGGAGTAGTTCGGTGACGCAGTAGTTCTTCTCTGCTCTGATCAGTGTCCGACTGGCATATGCTACGACGTGCTGACGCCTGTTACAGACATTAACCAGCACAGCACCAACACCTAGCCCACTGGCAACAGTATGAAATTCAGTATAAGCGCCACGATCAAAATAATTCAAGATGGGTTCTGAAGTCAATAAAAACTTCAGCTGTTGAAATGCTGCCTCGCATTTATCATCCCACAAGTACTCTGTGTCTTCATGAAGAAGGGACGTCAGTGCAGAGGCAAGCTGTGCGAAGTTTCCCATAAATCGGCGGAAATATGAGCACAGACCCAGAAAACTTCCCAAGTCCTTCACTGTTCGTGGTTGTTCAAACATGCGAACCACTGCGGTCTTCTGTGAGTCTGGTCGTACGCCTTCTTTATCCACGGGAAAGCCTAATATGAGGGCTTGACGTTGTTCAAATTTGCACTTCATTGAGTTTAAAACAATGCCAGCTTCGCATAAGCATTCAAACACAAGTGACGAGCTGTGGCTATGCTCTTGAAACGTCTTTTCGTAGGTAATCACGTCATGTAAATAGCACATGCAAATTTCCCAATTTAGTCAACGGAGTACTGTATCCATAAACATCTCGCATGTCGCTGGAGCATTGCACGAATCAAAGGGCATAACGTTAAACTAAAGCAAAGACCGTTTGGTGTTGCAAAGACCGTCTTCTCTTTATCTAAGGGTGCACAGAAATTCACCAATACCCAGAATGCAAGTCAACAGAAGAAAAATAGGAGGCAGAATGCAGGCAGTCCACGGCGTCATCTATACGTGGCAAAGGGTAGACGTCTTTCTTGTGATAGTATTTAGGCGACGATAGTCTACGCAGAATCTCCATAAATTATCCTTCTTCCTCACTAGAATGACATGAGCTGCCCACGTACTACACGATTTTTGTATGACGACCTTCTTTAGCATGTCTTCAACTTGCTCAGCGATGACTTTCCTTTCGGAAGGCAATACGCGATAGGGCTTCTGGCGTAATCGTGGTGCTTGGCATGTATAGATGCGGTGTTGCGTATGTGAAGACGGTGGCGTAACAGTAGACGTCTCGTCTTGGGCAAAGTCAAAAACTGAATCGTAGCCTGCGATCACTTCTTGCAGCGGCAACCGTTCAGTTGAAGGAAGTGATTGTTGATCAGACGGTCAATTCTGGCAGAAAAGTGGGGGCAAGAATGGGCGTGGGGTTTCTTCACGTCCACCGACAGTTGAAGTGTCCGTATCGTAAGGGTACTTTGCTCTTGAAAGCTTGCCCATTTAAGTCCTGAAGGCAAAGATATGGGCTGCGCGGAAACGTTCACAGTCCACAAATCAGCACAACCATAGACGGTGAGCACGAGGCAACGAGGCATAATAACAGTTTCCTTAAGTGCGTTGCTGAAGTTCAGCTCGGCTAAACCGCAGTAAGAACCCGCACAAGAACGTAAAGTGTTTACGCGCACAAATATTGTAATATGCGACGCCAAGCAGACGTCTTCAGACCCGCAAAACACGTCCGAGCTGTCATCAACTGTATCTTCCCCTTCCGTAAATTGAAAGGGCAACACGGACGCAAAATATTCCCACCACTACCACAATTCAGAGTGGCACCAGATTCTCGCCAACGAATCTATACATAGAATGGTGTCGTGGGTCGCACGTGCAAGCACCGTTAGTTCAGCTCTAAACGGTTGATTTTCTACAAAAAGTAAAACAAAACACCAACCGGGCTCAACGTTTCTCCCCCTACGCCACGAACGTAGCGTTCCGATTCCAAGCAAACATTACTTTCGTCCCAATGTGATTTTTAAAAGACATGCTTATTATAGAAACGGCAGCACCGGTATCAACTAATGCAACACTCCTCATAATGTCTACAGAAACACTCACTTTATTCACAACTAATACAACACAAGGGGGTCCTGCGGAAGATGATTTTGCTGCCTCGCCCACATCCGTGGCAGCGGGTAGTTTCCTAGTGGTGGTGGCATCCTCGAGTGGCGACGCGGGAATGGGGGTTGCTGTTGGCGTGCGGGTAGTGGGGTAACGCTGCGGTAGGAGCAAGGCGAGTCCGCACGTGCTGCATGTTGCCGTTGGAAAGAGTCCTGAAATGATAGAGACTCGTCAGCAGGCACATATATAGGGTGTGTACACGTTGAATCGTGGAGCTCGCTACTGGCGACAGTAGCAGTACTTAGCGATGTGTCCAGGTAGCCTGCATTTGTAACCAATACGGGTGTCACGTCTAGTCATCCCCGGTGAAATAGACCTCGTTGGTTGATAAAAGTCGGGCAATGGTGGCTGAGGAGTAAATCGCTGTGATGCAGCTTGCCTGCGTTCCTGGTTCTCGAGTGGCCGTTCACTCCTTCGTTCAAACCGATCGGTGTAATTCGGGCGAGGCTCAAAGTAGCTCTGACGCATGCAAGGTATCGGTCGTTCACGGGGTCATTGGTCGAATGCACCCTGATGGCAGACCCGGTGCTGTCCACAGCTTGCAGCTTAGCAAGTTTTTCCTTGACCACTTGTCTTATATTCGAAGAGATGTCTTCCTGCGATGGAAGGTTGACACTTGCAATCGTGGGCACAATGTGAAGACGACCAAATTTCTGTAGGATTCTCCTCTTCTTCAGCGATTCAAATGCTCGGCAGTGTTTTCTTAGGTCGTAAGGTGTGCGTAGGTATTTCTTTAGTGATAAGAAAATTGTACACGTCTTCCCCGATTCCCTTGAGCAGATTACCTACCTTATCTTCGTCAGACGCGGTCGCACTCACGACTCCGAAAAACTTCAAGACGGCCTCGATGTAGGTGGTGCGTGTTTCGCGTGGTAACTGAGCTCTGCGTGAAAGCGTTTGCTCTACCTGCTTGACCTTAGCAGTCGAGTCACCGAAACCTCTTCAGCTCGTCCAAGAAAATGTGCCATGTGGTCATTGCACTCTTGTGATTGTCAAACCAAAGCGACGCGGTGCCGACGAAAAAAAACACCCCGTTTTCGAACTCCTTAGCAGGGCTCCGGAGATTGCTACGTCTCACCCTTTGGTAGTGCTTGAGCCAGTCCTCAACATCGTCATTCGGCTGCCCCGAAAAGGTCCTTGGTTGACGTTCCGGCGTGCCTTTGCGAGCTTGTCCTGACGGGTGAGGGCGTTGCTCATCAGCAACGAGGTCTGGTAGCTGCGGTGGCAAGCCTGCCAACCGTCTGCTTCATCGCAGAATCAGTGGAGCTGGGTCGCCCAGGTCGATGTACCCGGCACCTCCACCAAACTGTTACGAGTGATTGTGTTTATTTACAGATGAGGTGAAATGGCGTTGGGAAAGAACAGCATACTTTTGAGACAAGTCTAGTCTGGTTTAGACAACTACACATTCCAAGCGCCGCTTCACTACTCTTCTTCTTCTTCCGCGCCTCGTACGCTCGCGCATCTTCGTTGCAATATGATGGTCTTGCAGCTCTTGCAAAGGTTTTGTCGCATGACATTTTGAATATATACCATGCTATGACATGACTGCATTAAGAACATAAGTAACAGGCCCTAACGTGAAAATCATGACATCTTTGTCATGTAAGAACAAGACTACATGTCACATTCCTGACGCACCCGGGTTCGTTACGCCACCTTCAAATATACCAAATTTAGTGTTACGTGACGTGAACGGATGGCGAAATTATATGACTGGTGCAAACGTGCTAATCCAGACAGGTGTGTCATGAAAGAAGATGACTACATAACACACTCATAACGCGCTCGCGGCCGGTGTCCTCAGTGCTCTCTTTGGAGGCTGCTTGCTCATTTGGCGATGTATAGCTTCCAAGCAGATGACCTGAAAAGCACCTTCACATAGAATGTTCTTTAGTATTTGCGTCAGCCGGCTCATTGTTGACAGTGGTAACATGTTCAGGGGTATGAACAGCTTGTAGGCCCATTAACTGGCTCTTCGTGCAAGCGTGAAGTTGAGCTGCTATCCTTGGTTGTACCTAATTCTGCACAATGCTTTTGCTATCATCTTGCGGAAGGCAGTTGCAACCACAAGCTTTTGAAATGGTGCAAAGCAGTCTTTGTGCTAGTAGAAGCAATCCTCCCAAGTCGTTCTTAAATTTGTCTTCCGCTACAGGATTTGCATTTTTCTGCTTCTCGTGAGCAGGTGCGGCCCCGAGCAATTTTCTTCATGTTTAGCTTCTTATAGGTGCCTTCAGTTGCCTTGGCAGTCGCATTTTTCTTCAGTGCTTCAAGCAATTTGGACGGATTGGCCGTGATGTGAGCACCGAGCACTTTCTCGCATATACTCTTTCACTGGATGAGTCGTCAGTATTGACTCCTGCACACAACTTCAGTTCTTCAACTTCACCAAGTAAATGTTTCGTGTCCACAGGATTTTTAACACTGAACTACAGCCTCTTGCCTTCTGTGCTGTAGCCATTCTCTATACGCAGGTAACCTCCAAGTCAACTACTATTGGCTTTCTCATAATTGAGTCCTCATTTACGAGCAGGCGAGGGCAAAATATACCGAACAACTTCTTCGTTATCTCTTTGTAAAAAATGTTAAAAATACATTGTTTTAAAGGCAGCGCGACAGTTGACAATGAATTAATGATCAGCGGGATTCAACTCTGAGTCATGGCAATGTCACCGAGAGTCTGCCTGTTATTTTTCTGTTCTAACGCCAGCGCCACTTATGCAGTAGTATCGTGCAAGATTCTCATTCTTGCGGCCTGGGTTCAATTCCCAGGCGGGGAGAGCTATTGGTCGGCTGAGCGTTTTTTTTTCACAATAAAGAATACGCTACATCTAGAGCCTGCTGTAAACATTGGTCTGGGGTTCCGCAAAACGCCATGTGTATTGGGGGGTCTGCGGCTTGATCCGGAACATTTTTACTAAGAAATATAGGGTAGTAGGGCCGGGCGAAATCGCGGCACGGCTATGGGCGCCAGGTTGCACTGTGTGCGTTCGAATTAAACTTCCCGTCCAACAACAAGAGGACGCAAGTGCTTGATCATTTCGTCACTCTCAAAGTGAACATCACCCACTTTGTATTTCGCAGTGTGTATGCTATCTTTCCAATGCACCGCTTATTCCCACTTTTTGAATTGAGTAGGGTCTATTGGAGGTCCGAAAAAATAGCCGGAAATGGAGTAATCAATGTGGTAGACGCTTTTGCAGCCCGGCGCAAAGTGAGTCAGCATACCGCTGTGTAGATGAATCTGTTTCGTGTCGCTACGCTTCATACATGACACATCTTCGAAGACTCAACGCGTGGTAAAAGGCTGTGGCGAAAATGACGAGTGAACGAATCGCGCAGTCACCATGGAATATGTAAACCAGTAGCGTAGCGTAACTTCTATAGAAGCCCACGAATCTACTAGTCAGCGGCTCGTTACCACGGTCGTCGTCTACGCGAAGAGGGGACAAGTACAAACAAAAATGACGTCACAACCGGAAGCGGTAGCGGCGTCGCACAATTTTCCTACATGCGCGAAATCGAAATGTTTCATATTCGCATTACCATTAAGTGCTTTGATTATACCGCAATTTTATTGCGCTTTGTGCATCGCTAATTGCATGGGGCAGAAAGAAGAAAAACAAAACAAAGATTGAGGGAGAAAATTGTTGTATTAGCCAAATGACGTACTTGCAATGAGCACAAATAATTTCGCAAAGGCAATTGTGAAAGAAGTGTTCATAAGCGCCATAGCATAGCAACTCGAAATCTCACGTTTATTTATTTATTAGAATACCCTCAGGGCCCGTAGGGCATTACAGAGGGGGTGGGTACAACATTTATAACACACAGTAAAAAAAGACAAAATAAAGAAACAAGTGTCAGATGCGCAAATCAGGAAGGCAACATAAGTCAACTAAAAATATATAAGTAAGAATTCAAGCACATACAAGACAAAGATAGATAATGGAAACTGCGTATAGTTACAAGCATTGCTGAGAAATTGCAGTCTTGAATAACAAAGGGTCTGTTATTGTTACAACGGAAGAGGGAAGGTGGTTCCAATCGGCGGCTGTTTTCGGTAAGAAGGCTGCTGAAAAGAATTTGGTGCGGCAAAACGGAATGGCAACCTTATGCTGGTGATCAATGCGCGATGAGTGGTATGACGGTTGTGAACTGAGGTCTCGCTTCATTGATGGATTGTGAAAATGATGGACGGCGTTCACAGTCGCCAAAGGCGAGGGCACGCCGTCCGTGCACCAGCGAAAACAGTGGGTAGTCACTGGAGCGGCTATCTAACCATTTTGTGGGCTAGTTGAACTCTGAAATGTCTCATCAGTAAGCCGAACATCAAAATAAGAAAACTACGGATGGTGCGCAGAAAACCACCGCAGAAAAAGCGAGGGATGTGTCGTTGACGTGGTAAGGCGCTGAGCCAAGGAACACGCCGAACTAAACACGAGCTCTGATAGCTTATTCCCTTGATACGACCACGAAACCGTTGGCACTCTTATTGTGCCCGCTATTTCTTGAATTAAACAAAAAATTGGTTGCTGAATCACTAAAGCTTTATTAAAGTAATCTAGTAATTTTTTGTATCAAAAAAATAAAAAATATGAAAAAATGTTTACCTATATTTGTTCTCATTATTATTCCCCTTCTCACCTTGTCGCGCTTCAATCGTGACGCGGTTGTAGATGTCTGCCGCAAATAGGTTTCGGACCACTTTTTGTTCTGACTTTCACGATCTATTTAGATTGGCTTTGCAGTCAGGGAAACAAACCCACGCGTGCTTGAACGTAGCCGGCACCGATGAAAACAGAAGCCAGATGCGAGAGCAAACATTTACTACAGTGCCATTAGTTCATGCAACCGTCGCGCCACCACCTCTCGAGCGGATCTTTCAAACTGAGTTTCTTCTAAAAACGTTGGTTGCATCAAATCGACATCTTAACATACGCATTGTGGTGTAGGTGACATGGTGATGACGAAATCTGCTTTTTCTTACGCAACCGCTTCATGACCAACAAGACTACACTTGCTTATGCGATAACTGTATCGCACCTTTACGCACCATTTTCGCTGCTAGAGAAAAGTAAGAAGAAAAAGCCAGGCACCCGGTGGCAGATGCCGTGACCGGAGAACCTCGACGCACTCATTCAAAGCATTTTACATGTTGCGTGTGGTGTGACCAACAAGGGACCGACGCTCGGGAACAGTTCACTGTGTGCTGCGGCCGACTGAGGTTTGAAATTAAAGGGAGTAGATATATGATTGTTTAACTTGAGTCAGGATGACGCTGTTGCTGTCAGGGAGTGTAGAGAGCTGCCCATTTCTCTTTTCTGTTGTTCTCGACCACTTGGCAACCGTTCTTTAAGTTTGTCTCACTCGGATAAGTACAAAACTCTTTACTCTTGCTTTCAAACACTTTGGCGTGACTAATGGCTTGGTATGCATTTCAAGAATGCGAAACGAGCCCAAAAATAGGGGAAAAGAGCATGTGTTTGAGTTGTCTGGTGCCTCGAACTTTAGATAATAGCGTCGCTTTCTACAAAAATGGCACACATACCTCTCTATATTTCAAATCACGGAGGAAGGAAATGTAGGAGAGGCACTGACGTCACTCGTTGTGAAGCCGCGATGAAGCCGGAAGTCGGCCATATTGACTGGGCAAATTCTCCTCTCTTGTTTACATATGAATGCGAAGCAGAAGGTGCGAATCCCTCTCTGTCTAAAAAAGCACGTGGCATGTGCGCCACGTGCGCCAGTGCTATCCGAAACCCACGAAACAAATTTCAACACGCTGTTCTGTCGCGATACGATTGACGAAAACTCTGCGGATGGCTGTTGTATTCTTGCCACTGCCGGCGTTTACGATAAACGCGGCAAGTTGCACGTTAAGCTTTTTTTTAATTTGATGTATTCTTTGTGAAAATAAAGATGATATTCGGACATTGCCGCGTGACGCATCAGGCACCGAAATTCGTACAGCTTTCTTGAGATCACTTTTTCCCCCTTTTGCGCTTCTTTTTAGGCTTTATGAAATTTTCGGTCAGGCTGTGGGCTCGACACAGTTTGTGACAGACGCTGCAAAATTTGCAGTACGTATACACGCGCTCGTTCCGTGGTTTCTAGTTCAGACACCTGGTTACAACCACCACCGGAGGAAAATCACGTAGCTAACAATGCGGCACAAAGAGTGGATGCTGTCGAACACCTGCAGTACGCAACGGTTAGGTGCGAGGCCCATGAAAACGCGCACACACCGCCGCTAGACCACCTGAACGGTGCCGCACTGCACTACATCAACAATAACAGAACACCGCCATGGTGCCCAGTAAATATGGCCGCTGTGACGTAATTCCGCCATATTTTTTTACGCCCTGCGCCGGCTGGACATGCTCACTCCAACCTTTCCTTCCTCCGTGTTTCAAATACACGCGCTCAAAATCAGCCACAGAGGCGGCAGCGCCATCTCCTCGGAGTGAATGAAACCGCTGAACGTGCATGACTAACCGGTGGGTCACGGCGTGGCGCACTTGCAGATTATGTCGAATGGCCTCTTGTTGGAACAATCCGCTCTTAAAGAACACCTCCAAAAAACGCGCAGCTAGGAGCGCGTTCACTTTGTTAATTAGACATTTCTATGTGACGCATATATGACGAAAAATTGCCAACGTTAGTAATGGATTACTTATTTTATTCGAAAATGCGGACAGCAAATTATTATGTTTAATCGGTATCCTGCTTACAATCATTGTCCACCTCCTTGGTGCGCTTTGAACTAATAATTTATAACGAGTAGATATTGTCATGGCAATCGCCAAACATTGCTTGCGCATGCCATGGCAACAAAGGCGCAAATAGAACATATATTACGGAATCACACAAGACGAAACGTTAGTACGACATATCTATGCATTTAATTACGTTTTGAGTTAAGTGCTAGTGTTGGAGACAACAGCGACCTTAAAAATGACAAAAAGATGGCAGTCTTCTAGTCTTCTTTATAATTTCCAGATGTTTAAACCTAACTGTTATGCACAAGTATTGTCATGTGTTGTGAATAAATTAGATAAATAGATAGATAGATAGATATATGGGGTTTCACGCCCTAAAACCAACATATATTTATGAGACGCCCGTAGTGGAGGGCTCCGCGAATTTCGACCACCTGTTTTTTTTAACGTGCACTCAAATCTGAGCACACTGGCCTACATTTCTGCCTCCGTCGAAAACGCAGCCACAACAGCCGGGTATCGATCCCGCAACCTGCGGGTCAGCAGCAGAGTAACTTAGCCACTAGACCACCGCGGCGGGGCAGAAAACAAATATAAAACCGAAGAAAAACGAAGAAGCCGGCCCAGCTCCGCACTTGCTTCAGGTTTGGCAGGGTTCAGCCAAGTTTCTGTGAAGGCGAACGATTTCAGAACTACTGTCATCCAGAAAAGTAGAGATAAAATCCTGTTTTGACATAATTCTGCGTGTTTGCGATTGGCAGTGATAGTGCAGTATCAGCACGCCTTGGTCTTTATTCGCACGCATCGCTGTAGCTATCTGACAGATTCTATAACTGTGTTTCTCGAAGAGTCATATATATGTATATATATATATCCTGACGAAGGCCGTGCCACGGCCGAAACGTAGAGTAAACAATTATCAAATTTTCGTAAGTGTGCTACTTTATTCTATATATATATATATATATATATATATATATATATATATATATTGAAAGACGCAGGCAGACTAGGTACGGCGAGCAGGCAGGGCGAGCAGAAGCGTTTATTCTGCGATGTCTGGCTCGGCTCAGAACCACACCCCAAGAGAGAGGACGATGATGATGGGTATGTGCAAGTGAGAACGATCAAATGCTTGGAATGTGCTTACAATTTCCCCCCCCCCCTCTGCGAAGCGGCCAACCTGGCCGCCAGTCAGAGATCGGCCGAACGAGTAACAAAAGGCTTCATGCGTGAGACGTGAACTATTTCCGTGCTGCGCAGACGGCGGTCAGTGACAGACTGAAGCGGGGTGACGAGGTAGTTAACTGGAGATGTCTGTCGTACAACGGTGTATGGGCCAACATACCTGTGAAGAAATTTCTCGCAAAGGCCCGACGCTCGAACCGGGGTCCATAGTAAAACCTTATCGCCAGCATTAAAGGCCACGTCGCGTCGTTTTTTATCACAGCGATGTTTTCTCTCCTTTTGGGTTGCTTCTGTGTTTTTGCGAGCAATTTCACGGCATTGTGTGACTCGGGCTGCGAACTCTTCTGGGAGCGAGGTACTGCTTGGAGCCGGTGCAAAGAAAAATGCCGTGTCGAAGACCGAGGAGGCAGATCGGCCGTACACGAGAAAAAACGGGCTGTAGCCAGTTGATCGTTGTACCGCAGTATTGTATGCGAAGGTGACAAACGGTAAAATGTTATCCCAATTTTTGTGGTCAGGATGCAAGTACATCGATATCATGTCAGAGAGTGTTCGGTGGAAGCGCTCGGTAAGGCCATTCGTTTGCGGATGGTATGTAGAAGTGGTTTTATGCACTGTATTGCACGCCTGCAGGACTTCATCCAGGACCTTGGAAAGGAAGGCTTTGCCACGGTCACTCAAAAGGACGCGAGGGGCTCCGTGGCGCAAGACGATGGAGTTCAAGAAAAAATTGGCGATTTCTGTGGCGGTAGCAGAATGAAGAGGTGAAGTCTCGGCGTATCTTGTTTGATGGTCGACTGCAGTGACGATCCAACGGTGACCGGAAGGTGTCAACGGCAAAGGACCGTACAAGTCTATTCCGACAAATTCGAATGGTGTGGTGGGACAGGGAAGAGGCTGAAGGAAACCAGCAGGCGGGGATGTGGATCGCTTGCGGTGCTGACACAACGCGCACGAGCCCACGTATTTGGCCACCGTTGTGGACAAGCCAGGCCAGAAGCAGCGCGTCTTGATGCGATCGTAGGTCTTGTGGAAGCCTAGATGACCGGCAGCAATATCATCGTGGAATGCTTCCAAAACTCGAAGACGAAGGCAGCGGGGAAGAACTGGGCACCCACCTGTTACCGGTGGGATGGTAAATGTAGCGCTTAAGCACACCGTCCTCAATGGCGAAATTGTCGAAGCTGGCGTCGCAAGCGGCTGTTGGGTGGTTAGTGACACCGCGAAGGCGATCAATGAAAGACCGACAGTAGGAATCTGCCAGCTGAAGTGAACGTAAATCGGAAGTTCGAAGATAGCTGCATTGGATCCAGCGATGCGAGCGATACGTGTTGTGAGGCAAGCTGGGTGTCAGAGTCATTCGAACGCGATGCGGTGGACGTATTGTCACGAGAGAGCGAAAGTGGGCACCGGGACAGCGCGTCGGCATCATGATGACATTTGCCAGACTTGTACGTAACGTAAAGTCGTACTCTTGTAAGCGCAGTATCCAGCGCGCAAGACGTCCTGACATATTCTTCATTGATGAAAGCCAACAGAGTGCGTGGTGGTCGGTGATGATGGTGAAGTGCCGACCGTAGAGATACGGGCGGAATTTCTGTATCGACCATACGATAGCCAGGCACTCCTGCTCCGTGATGGTGTAATTCCGCTCAGCTGTTGACAGAGTCCGGCTAGCGTAGGCCCACAACCTGCTCTTTAGAGGTGGAATCACGCTGCAGAAGGACTGCTCCAATGCCTTGTGCGCTTGCGTCAGTATGGAGTATGGTAGGCGCTCTCTCATCGAAGTGGCGCAGCACTGGTCCGGAAGTCAGGCGTTCTTTCAAAATTTCAAATGCAGACTCGCAGTCGTTGGACCATGAGAAAGGAGCACCAGTGGCCAATAACTTATTTAGCGGAGCCGCTAAGGTAGCAAAGTTGCGTATAAAGCGACGAAAATAGGACGCGAGACCAAGAAAGCTGCGCAACGTCTTTGGTTGGACGGTCGAGGGAACTGTAGCACAGCTGCGATCTTCTCGGGATCTGGTTGGATTCCGTCTTTGGAAACGACGTGACCGAGGACTTTGATGCTTTTGCTGGCAAATGTACACTTCTTTGTATTTATCTGAAGGCCAGCCTTGGAGAGACATTGTAGCACCTCGTCTAATCGTTGAAGATGTTGGGCAAAGGTACATGAAAAAACAACGATATCATCTAAGTAACAGAGGCAGGTCTTCCATTTTAGGCCACGAAGAACAGTATCAATCATTCGCTCAAACGTGGCTGGAGCGTTGCACAAGCCGAATGGCATTACATTAAATTCATAAAGGCCGTCCGGTGTGGCAAATGCAGTTTTTTCTTTGTCAGCCTCGTTCATGGGGATTTGCCAGTAACCTGATCGTAAGTCAAGGCTCGAAAAATAGTTCGCCCCTTGCAGTGTGTCTAAAGCGTCATCAATTCTAGGCATAGGATATACGTCCTTGCGTGTGATCTTATTTAACGCGCGGTAGTCAATGCAAAAACGAACAGAGCCATCCTTCTTTTTAACTAAAACGACTGGAGATGCCCAGGAACTCGAAGAAGGTCGTATTATATTTCGCGATAGCATCTCGTTCACTTCTTTTTCAATTATTTCTCTCTCTGATTGCGAAACCCGATATGGGCGACGGCGTATCACACGAGAACCGTCGGTTTCAATGCGATGTACAGCCGCGGAAGTCTGACTCAGTGTTGTGGCACAGCTATCAAAGCAGGCTTTGTGCTTAGCCAAAAGGGCCAATAGTGCTTCAGACTGTTTTGGTGTGAGGTCTGAACCAATGACAGCTCGAAAAGGGAAAGAACGTGAACCTGGAGCTGGTACTGGTGACGAAGACGGGCAGAGTGTCGCGATGGAGGTCAATGGAGAGAAGTCAATCTTTGCCACTGTCATTCCCTGGGCAGCAGCACAGATTCTGCAGTTGTGTTAGAAACGGGCAGAAAAGCGCAGCCAGAGGAAAACCGGAGGAGGCAAGAGGCGACGAGAATTCCACGGGAGGTGCAGCGAAACGAAGGAGCCACAAGTGCATCACCGTCGGTTACTTGGGTAGATGCGACAGCTATCACGTGTTCGTGACCAGGGTGCAGGACGCAGTCTTCAACAATGACCAAGTTGGAGATCGAGGGTGATGAAACTGGAATGGGCGCATCCGTTGTATCCGTTATGTGAATGACGTTCTCTTTAAAGGATATAACAGCGGAAGCAGAATGCAGAAAGTCCCAACCAAGGATAAGTTCATGAATGCACGTGGGCAACACAATCATCTCGATGTGGTGACGTATACCATCAATAGAAACACGAGCCGTACACTGTCCGTCAGGTTGAATCAGCACGTTATTTGCCCCACGCAACACAGGTCCCACATAGGGCGTTCTGACTTTACGGAGGCGCGAGCACAAGTCACTACGCAAAACAGAAGTGGTTGCACCGGTGTCAACGAGAGCTTGCACAGGAATACCTTCAAGAGTCACTGACAACATATTAGCTGGGCGAACAGGAGGTATTTTTGTTGGTCGACGGGACGCAGTTTTCCCTCCAAAAACTGCAATCCTTAGTTTTCCGAAGATTGGTCAACAGGACGGGAGATGATTGGACGAAGCGGCGATGCGGAGCGGCGGTAGGGCGATGGAGAGCGTCGTCTGGAGGAGCGGTATTCCTGATGTTGACGAGGGGACACTGGAGGAGACGGAGACCGGTACTGCGCGGACGGGTAGGTGTCTGGAGCATAAAGATCTGGTCTTCGGAACCGGTCTCGTTCGAACTCAGCATAGCCTCGTCGTTCCTCTTGCTGGCGGCGACGGCAGTAACGAGAAATGTGGCCTCGTATACCGCAGTAAAAGCAAACAGGACGGGATTGACGCCACTGAGGATACAAGGGTGCAGCAGTCATTCCACCTCGCATAGCAGCCAAATGGCTACTAGCAGTATCCGTAGAGCTAGATGCCCCGGGAGCAGGCGGAATCGCAGCGATCTCCGCATATGTGGGCATTACCGTTTGAACAACCGGTGCTGCCGGTGTCGACCTGGGCGTCACATCGGCGTATGTGGGCATCGGGCGTGCTGGCGGAGCGACCGGGGATGTCGGTGTCGCCATTGCCGCTAACTCCTGCTTAACAAGATTCCGCAGGTCGAATGGTGGAGACGGAGCGGAGGCGACAGTGGACCGCTGCTGTTCAAGGTCTCGAAGTTCTTCCCGGATAATTGTGCGGATAAGGGTTTTTAATTCAGAGGGAGGCATCAGGCGTGGATCACTGTCTTGTTGAAGGCGGAGGGACTGCAACTGGTCAAGGCGTTGGCATGTCGAAATGACGTCGTTAACCGTAGCGGGATTGCCAACAGCCAAGGCGTTGAATGCGATTGGGCCGATTCCTTTAAGGATGTGGCGAACGCGCTCATCTTCCGTCATGTCTTTATTCGCACGGCGACAGAGGGCCAAAACATCCTCGATATACGAAGTGTACGACTCATGTGCCAGTTTAGACGCACAGCCAGCTTCTGTTTCGCGGCTTCGCGGAACGACCCGATGAGCATCCGAATATTTGTCGCAGTTTGTTGGCAGGTCGACCAATCAACGAAGTCAGTTTCGTGATTAAAATACCAGGTTTTGGCTACGCTGGTCAAATAGAAAGGAAGGTAGCTCAGTTTCTCTGCTTCGGTCCATCGATTGGCTGAACCCACACGGTTTGTAAAGGTCAAGCCATTCCTCGACGTCGTCACCGCGAAGACCCGCGAACACGGGCGGTTCGCGCTGAGGCTGGTGACAGTAGATGAAGAGCGGGCAGCCGCCGGCGTAGGGGCTGTAGCGTTAGGGCTAGGCGTTAGGTCCGATGTCTGCATACCTGTGTGGGTGGCTGGGTGCAATCGGCGACCAGATCGGAGCTCCAGGTGGGAATGAACGTAGGAGGACGTCGGGATCTTACCCAGCACCTCCACCACTCTGAAAGACGCAGGCAGACTAGGTACGGCGAGCAGGCAGGGCGAGCAGAAGCGTTTATTCTGCGATGTCTGGCTCGGCTCAGAACACACACCCAAGAGAGAGGACGATGATGATGGGTATGTGCAAGTGAGAACGATCAAATGCTTGGAGTGCTTACAATATATATTTATATGTATGTATATATATATTGGAAGCAATTTGTAGCTTGTCCACAGAGCTTATACGCATTTTGCTGTGTTT
>WOVY01012022.1:0-48146 GCA_013436015.1 Rhipicephalus annulatus | reverse complement strand
TGCGAAACCTCGGAACAAACCAAACAGCACTGCTTCTTGTTCCTAACAAAACATTTTTTGCAGTTAGACATGCGGTATTTTTAATGAATGGTTTAAACGAATGGAAGAGAAATAGTAGGATCGCAGAATGCGAAAGATATACATATATTCCACTTAATAATACCATAGTCCTGACACGCAAGTTGTGTTGATGACAAATAATCTAAATTAGCGACATGTCTAATAATTTTTTTCTGCATGGTCTGAAGTTTTCATTATGTTCGTTTTAGTCGTGGTTGCCCACACCAAACTGCAGTAATTTATGTGCGAAAGAAAAAGAGCATGGTATATTTGCAGTTTTCACCTTTGCGGGTAAGATATATCTACAACGAGCTAGCACACCAACTACACTAGAGGCTTTTTTTCAGATGTCAACGACGGTTGGTTCCAGCTGAGGTTTGATGAAAACGTGACGCCAAGAATTTTATGTTCATCCACAAAACGAATGTGTTCACCTGCGTAAACTAACGCTTGTGTTGATGAAAATATTTTGTTTTTAGCTCGGAATACGATGGCTTTTGTTTTCAGTGGATTAATTTTCAATAAATTTTTGCTAGACCACAAGAAAAGCTTGTTCAATAGCTTATCACACCGGATAATTAGCTCATTTGCGTCAGGGCCTGAAAAAAGTAAGTTCGTGTCATCAGCATATATAACAAAGCTCACACTGGGATCAATATCCACGATGTCATTTATGTAGGCATTGAATAATAGCGGCCCCAGTACGCTTCCCTGGGGCACACCATTTAGAACAGGTAAATATGATGACGTATGAGTGCTTAACTGTACGCTTGCTGTCTATTTTGCAAGTATGACTTTATCAACTGAAGTGACGTGCCACGGATTCCGTATGATTCAAGCTTAAGCAGTAAAATGGTATGATTAATGCAATCGAAGGCCTTGCTGAAATCAAGAAAACAGCTAACGTGAAAAGATTTCGTTCAAAATTTTGCAGTATCATTTCCTTAAGTGTTAATAGGGCCGTCTCCGTTGACCTTCCTTTCCTAAAACCAAACTGAAAGTCAGTGATTATATTTCTGGAGCAGAAGAAGGCAGATATACGCGTATAGATTAACTTTTCTAATCCTTTAGAAAACACAGGAATAATAGATATAGGTCTATAATTAGTCACCAGGTTACTGTCACCACCCTTGAACAACACAGTCACTCTGCTTCTTTTCATATCTTCTGGAAAAACACCCGACTCAAGTATCAAATTGAAAATATGGCTGAGCGCTGGAGTAATGCAATCTAAGACATATTTTATAGGTTTTATTTGAATGTTGTCAATGTCTAGTGCCTTACTGTTCTTTAGGTTCATGAATGTCGTGTAAATTTCTCGTTCATCTGTTGGTGCTAGAAAAATACTGTCGGGGCGTGTATTTCCTGGTGTAGTCCCTGAAAGAGTTTGCCTGCAAAGGCACGTTTGCTGATACACCCACATTGACAAAATGATTATTCAAGTGATCCGCAAGTTCTTTACCAGCGAGCTCGACATTGTCAACGGTAATCTTAGCTGGTGCGGAGTCCCGCTTACCGCGACCAAGCACATCATTAATTAAGCGCCAAACAACATCAGGTGATTGCTGGGCGCTTTCAGCAAACATTTTCTCGTAGTAAGTTACCTTAGCTCGCTTAAGCTCCCGATTCAGCTTGTTACGTGTTTTTTTAAACTCTGCCAGATCTGTCAGTACTCTTGATTTCAAGAATAAGTTGTAAAGTTTATTCTTAAGTCGTATCATACTAGCAAGAGAGGGGGTCACCCAGGGTTTACGTATTTTTTTCGATAGTTTAACTTGCTTGAATGGGAAGTGTTTTATGTATATACGTACAAAGGCAGCAAGAAATTTTCGATAGGCTTCGTCTGCAGAAGTTAAGTTGAAAAGAAAAGACCAATCATATTCACTAATATCCTTCTTAAAAGATTCCAAACTGTGGTTTGTTACAGTTTGTATTGTATATGGTTCACGATACATCTCCTTAATATTCGGATTGTGGGAATAACACATAAATACCGGGCAATGATCACTTATATCTGATGAAACTGTTCCGCACTGAAATACACTGGCTTCGATATTTGTTATTAGTAAGTCAAGGCACGAGACAGATAATGGTGTAACACGTGTAGCTGTGGAAATAACATTCCTAAAACCGGCACATTGAAGCATGTTCAAAAAATTCGTAGTAATAAGGTTATCATTCAAGATATTGATATTGAAATCACCACCACATACTAGAGTGAAATTATTGGATGATACGTAATGCAGAAATTTATCAAAAAAGCTTTGAAAGCTCAAAATATTGCCCCCTGGAAGACGATACACAGCAGCTATCATGTCTGAATTGTGTCTGAGTGCCAATACTTCGTAGTCCTCACACGTGACACAAAAATCTGATACTAAATTATACTTCCAGCGACCGTCTACGTGAATAGCAACGCCTCCACCACGCCTGTTACGACGGTCAAGGAAAAATGCTTCATATCCATTAAACTTCTGCCGGCAGCTTGCGCCGTCATACCATGTTTCAGTCATCATGATGACTTGAAACTTGAAGTGGAAATCATTGAGAAGGTAGTGTATGACGTCACTCTTAGACTCTGCAGATCGAGCATTGAAATGTAACACAGTCGAATGGAATCTGTTTTGAGCACTAAGCAAATGAGGCAATACGAACTCGTGGTATTCCATCTTTCTTGGACCAAACAGTGAGCCCTTACGAACTAGTAGTTATCTTAGATAAAGAACTTTCATCATGAATCTGAATTACAGCTGAAAGCTCGCTCTGCCTCGCGAAAATCTTGCCATTCGCTGTCCACACAGATTTCCAGTTGCATTCATGTTTTTTTCTTATTGCCATTCCAAGTAGCCGTTTCAATGTCGCGGCAAAGGTGCTCATTGATGTATATCGGTGTCGAGATATCTAGTCCCACGTCTTTGTTTGTTAGTCGAGCCTTCTTTGCTTTCCTCAGAGTTGCATCACGCTTCGCTCTTGATTTGAATTGTACAACGATGTTGGATCGCTCAGGGTTTCGCGTAGGCACTCTGTGACAAGATTCTATGTCAGCTTCTGTGATTTGCTCATTAATGGCACTTCCGATCATTGACAAGATATGCGGCACGCTTTCATTTTCTTTTCTAGCAACGCCCTGAATTTCTAGATTGACATTGCGAGAGTACTGCTCGGCAAGCAGAAGTCGCCTTTCCATGTCAGCACCTCTAGACTCCAAAGCTGTGCACTTAGCCCGAAGAAGCTCATTTTGTTTTTCTTCTTCAACATTTACCGAGAGCGCAGTGCTCAGCTTTTGCTTCAGTTCCTGAATCGTTTGGTGAGCAAATTCAATGCTGTTAGTCATATTCCGCTGCTCAGTTCTTAATTCTCGAATTTCCGTTCGAAGGATCCCGTTCTATCATGTCTTTATACTTTGCAAGCTCTTGTTTGAATTCCGCCCGTAGTTCTTCCTTAAGCTTTAACAGTTCCTTTGCCATAGTTCAACAACAACAGTATGCGCTTACGCGTTCGTTACAAAAGAAAAAGTCACCAATTTCACAAGCTTGGCAGTGACGACGAGAAGGAAAAAAAAGAGAAAAAAAAGCTACAATGTTCAACCACTAACCTGCAGCAAAAAGGCAGCAAGGATTAGGCGATATCGAAGCGTGTTCGTCGCCACTGCCAAGTGAAAGCCGTCCGCAGCCGACGTAGCCTTTTATCGATGTCTCCGCTGTCCCGTGATGCTGCAGTGCCGCCGGAAACAGCTGACGGTAGCACCTCCTGGTCGCAGTTTTCTTGGGCCAGCTGATCACGTGTGCACGTGCGATGATCTGCGCCGATTCCAGTGCGAAGTGCAGCTGTGCAGAAGCAGCGATCTGCAGCAAAAAGGCAGCAAGGATTAGGCGATATCGAAGCGTGTTCGTCGCCACTGCCAAGTGAAAGCCGTCCGCAGCCGACGTAGCCTTTTATCGATGTCTCCGCTGTCCCGTGATGCTGCAGTGCCGCCGGAAACAGCTGACGGTAGCACCTCCTGGTCGCAGTTTTCTTGGGCCAGCTGATCACGTGTGCACGTGCGATGATCTGCGCCGATTCCAGTGCGAAGTGCAGCTGTGCAGAAGCAGCGATCTGCAGCAAAAAGGCAGCAAGGATTAGGCGATATCGAAGCGTGTTCGTCGCCACTGCCAAGTCCTTATGAATGTAAGATTGCGAAAAGTATACCATTGCTTAAGAAACAAGGGGCAGACTATAAGTTAGACAATATACGACCGACAGCCTTAACATATAATGTAGTAGTAAAACTAACTGAAAGGGTACTTCATGGCCATATAATTAGGTTTAATAATGAGAAACAACTGCTGAGTTCTGCCCAAATTGGTTTTAGATCTGGACATTCCATATGACTTGCACACGTAGATCTGGAAAGTCGTATTCATATTGCCCGCCACAAAAAGCAGTAAGCGGCTTTAGTAACGTTAGACATATGTAAAGCATATGAAGCGTAGAGTATTTTATCTTGAATAAATAGTGTTGGAGTCGGGTTCTCGCCTTATATTGTAGCATGAATGACGGAATTTTTAAGTGGAAGAGAATTCTATTGTTATCAAACCGGTTTTTCTTCCTCTAAGCACAAGCAAACCCGAGGTGTACCTCAGGGGTCAGTAGGTTCCTCCGTAATATTCAATTCAACATATTTCTGAGTACCATCCCCGTTCAGCCAGATGTGAAAACCTATGTTTATGCCAACAAATTGCTTTCTTTGCAATGGCACATGACATCTACTGTCTTCACACTATCTTGTGAGCATATCTAAATGAAATATAACATGACATCTACTGCCTTCACACTATCTTGTGAGCATATCTAAATGAAATAGAACATTGGCTGGATGGATTGATGTTGAACCTGAATACCAATAAATGTGCTATTCTCGCTTTTCCTATTCAAGATCCTCTGCATATATCTATTATTTACAAGCTCCAAGATATCCCACAAGTACAATCATTGAAATGCCTTGGAGTTATGTATAATGAACAGTTGCACATTTTGTCGCATCGCGACAAAAGCAGAACGCGCAATGGGCGTACTTCGGAGGTAGAGCAATTGTAGATCAGGTATGAGAAGGAAGGCACTTTTGATGATATATAAAATGTATGTCCGACCTGTGTTAGAGTTTGGCTGCGTTCTTTTTTCTGGTGCACCAGCCTACAAGCTTTGGCCGCTCGTTCTATAAGAAAGAGGGGCTTTACGGTTCTGCTTAGGACTTCCAAAGTACACTGCAAATGCAGTGTAATTCATTGAAGCACGAATACCATCCCTATTTTGTCGCTTTAACATTCTTACTGAGCAGACTTTTCACGATTATATGAAGCAACCTTTAACCCTGATCAAATTACTTTAATTTCCAATCCTGACCAATTTTTTTCGTGCATTTGCCCAGATTTGCGTGCATTTGCCCAGACGCATGGACGGACGCATGAATGGCTGCACAGACGGATGGACACATGGACGGACGCAGGGGCAGATGCATGGACGAACGCAGGGACGGACGCACAGATGGACGTGCGGACGCACGAACAGACGCACGCACGGACGGGCGGATGGACGCTTGGACGGTCACACAGATGAACGCATGGACAGACGCATGCAGGAACGAATGGACGGATGGATGCTTCGCCCCACTCTCCATCATTCACTCCGTGGATATGCTGCCATTTTTTTCCTTCAAACTCGCAATTGCCACTTGAAATTATAATCAAATACTAAAGTTTTTTTTTTTAGGAATGAAGCAATGCAGAAAGTATCGGGCAAATTCACCTTATATTCGGCAAATCCCCTCCTTTGGATACGAGCAATGTGCGGAGGCAAACAACAACATCCGCGTAAGAAGCAGTTCATAGATTGCGCTAAAAATGCAGTACACAGCGTTCCTCCGTGCGCATGTGGGGCAGACTGGGAGATGCTGCAGCACGAGACAAAGGGAAGACTTGTCCTGCCTAAAAGATCGCCCGAGCAGGTATTGGACCATGCATTGTCAGGAATGTGAGTGCACACCTCAGCCTGGCAGCGCTAACATTTTGTTAAAACAAAGGAATCAAACAACGAGAGAAATTATGGAAGTTCGTTGGATTGAAAAACTAAAATAAAAGTGCATCGGACATTCTTTCATTGCTTTATTAAATAAAGAAATTTCGCTCCTTTAGTAATACGTTGAAATACGATTTTTTTCTTACTTAGTTGGTTGCTAGATGCGCATTTGACGTAGTTTTTGCTGTGAACGCGCTAATCATAGGCATTATAATGTCACGTGATTGTTATATATGGGAGTAATGTTTTTTTTTTCAACTAGATCGCACTGGTGATGTTAGCTACTTGAGCAGATGCACTTTCAAAAATAAGCCAGTGAGACTGCGCTGGTTTCTCATGCTCCTTGCGCAGTCCTTGTTTGTTTGTCGTACGCAATGTGTCCAAACGATGAATTCGTTTTAACTACACTGGCGAGCAGTTTAGCTCGTTTAATTCTTATCTCATTTATGCGCTGTTTGGAGTAATTATGTGTGCTTGGCAACAATCCCGCCTAGTCACCATTTTAAAGCACACTTTTGGTACCGGTTTACAAAGTATTTGGTAGCAGTCAGTCAGGACCTTCTTGAACGCATTTGATCCGCTTAAAGCTTTTCAGTGGTGAGTCTTTTTCTCCGGTGCTGCAACAGACTTATTTGCTGTGCGTACTGGTTGCACGAAACTAATTCGGTTATCGGAGGCTTCGCTAGCAGAGCCCTGCGCATCGTCTATGTAACCTGCTCTCGCTTCCTACCAAGCAGTTGTGGGCTCCTCTTTCAGCCGTCGCTGCGTTAGCCAGAGAGAATTTGCATAGATGCGCCGTCCAACTACACCGGCTTATTCAAGTGACGTGCGGAAAACACGCCTTGCCTAATCTCAAGGGTAGGTGACCTTTCCGAGCAAACACATGTTCGTGTCGCTGTTTGAGTGCTATATGGGGTTTAACGTCCCGAAATCACCATATGAATCGGAGAGACACCGTATAGTGGACGGCGCCAGAAATTTCGGCCACCTGGTGTTCTTTAACGAGCACCCAAATCTAAGCACACGAGCCTACAGCATTCTCGCCTCCATCTAGAATGCAGCCGCCGAAACCGGGATTTGATCCAGCGACCTGCGGGTCAGCAGCTGAGTACCTTAGCCACAAGACCATCGTAGCGGGGCTATTTATGTCACCAGATTTAAATAGAAAACTTGAGCTACCTGGCAAATTCTAGCAATGATTCCGACGTCACTACCTAAGCCAAACATAAAAATTTAACAAGGAACAATGAACGTTCAATTCCCAATATATGCGTGGTAGTCACATTAGCCACGACAAAAATGCACGACCTTAAATCTTGGCATTAGGAGTTGTATGCGATAGTGATATCCCCGCGTGCTCGCACGCACGCACGCGCGCCGCACACACACACACACATACACACACACACACACACACACACACACACGCGCGCGCGCGCGCGCACGCAAAACACAATCTAATGAAGCCTAGGCTCTGCCTCGCAGAACACCATTTCATCTATCTCTGATTTTGGTATACGGTGAAAGCTACCTTTTCACTCACCACCATAGATGCCACCGGCATCAAAATTCCTTCGAAACGAGCTCTTTCATGCTATCGTGTCAACAGTATACCTACCTAATAGAACGGAAATAGCAGAACCGAAACCACCGAACACGGCCCATTTGACTCGATGAATGTGCGCCGTGGTACCGGGGCCGGAGCCTGCATTTATTCTGAAGGTGCAACCGACATTTGAACCAAGCATATTCATGGGGCAGTTTTCAGAGGTGGTCATCTTATATGAGGCTCGCCATGGTGGTGGGTCGTCGTCTGTCAACCGATGACTTCATCAGCAAAATGCAGGTCCGCGCATATATAGCATTGTACGATCCTTTCATAGCCTTGTACGGCAATGTTCAGTTCGGCGATCAAGCAGATCACTGATCACAGCAACTTCGTTCTCCTCTTTTTTCACGCGTTGCCTGAGCATCGTAGCAATGCCCCCTCTGCAAACGATGCTCATAGGGCGAGTCAATTTCGTTGTGGTGATTGAACCATTTTAGACGGGCAACATTGGTGACATTAGTCTTGAGTGAGCGGTGGCCAGTTGAAAACAGCCGGGTTATCACGTACGCCACACACCGAGGCACTTCAGCACAATAAACAGATCACTGTAAATGACCGGGAACTTTTGGCAGATATTGTGCTTGCGAAGCTGCGTCCATAGTCACACTAAATGTCCTTTCTCATACAATACCTGCCAGTGCGTTTCGTTGTAACGATTACTCGCTTTTTGGAAACAAAAATTCGAAGGCATGCGACACACCAGACCTCTTCGGCGCAGCTAGTGGTTTAGGCGAGTGCAGGTTGCTCGGTTTCAGAAAAAATGGACGAATTCGGTCAAGAGCTGTGAGCGTTTCTCTTGCGTAGGGTGAGAGAGAAAAAAAAAACATTTCAATGAAGGGCTGGAGAAGTTTTCCTGACTTGTCGCCTGACATACTGGTGTACTTGGAGCAGATAAAATTGAGTGCATCTGTTTGTTTTGTCCTGTGAAGTATTGTAGGCGAAAGCTACGAAAAACAAGTTGGCGTTCCATGTTGTTCGTCCAGAATCAACTGACACGAAAACCAAGTTGTGAAGAGCTCAATTATTTCGTTCACTTAACCATTAGACTGCGTGGGATATGGGGAAATGACACGAATAAGGACGAAGGAAGTCTTCAACTTAGCCAGCAAAAATATTCCTGCCCATGATCACTGATGATGACAAAAGGGGATCCATGGCGTAATATATTGTGCAACAGCATGAACTGTGAAACTTGAGGGGCTGTTGCCGCAGGAATCGCCGCAGTTTCGGTGTAGCGGTAGCTTGTCACGTAATCAACGCTCACAATAAACTATCAGTCGCCATTCGCAGGCCACGAAAGAGGCCCGAGGAGGTCGACACCAACGACCTCAAACGGTGAACCTGGGGGTGCTCTGGGATGAAGTGCGACTAGTTTGGTTTTCGGACGTTTGTGGCGTTGGCATCGCTCACACCTCGCAATGTGTGCAGCCAGACTTTGACTAATTTTCAGCCAGAAGAAGCATTCTTGTGTGTGAATAAAGGTCCTAAAAAACTATATGGCCAGATTTAGGGTCGTCGTACATTGCTCAAAGTACGTGTTGTCTCAAACTACTATAGGCACACAAATATTGAAGTTTATTGTCACGCTTAACCTAACCATTTTTTATAACTTGATTCTTTGAATATAACGTCCGAAATCCGCAATTTGATTATAAGAGACGTGATAGGCTCCAGGAATTTTGTTCATCTTAAGCTAGCCTATAACTTGCACCCAAGTAAAGAAACACATGTCTCAAGAATTTTCCCCACCATCAAAAATGCGGCCACCGTGGCAGGGATACGATCCCACGAATTTCCGGACAGTATTCGATAACCATAACCACAACACCAACGTGGCGGGTACCGTAATAATTCTCACACATCACCACGTGCCGCCCGTTTCTCCAACCGTGCCCCTAAGCAACATTGAGTGCTACAAAAGTTGGAGGGAGCATCACGTGAAAATTTTGAAGCCCAGTCATAAGGAACAACGCACGAGCATGCTGCAGAGCACAGCGATGGAAAACGAGGAGAAGGGGCGGCTTTAGAAAAGGTTAGATTGTGGACGCTGGGCATGCTCCATTCTATTTTTTTTATTTTCCTTCGTGTTTACCAGGTACGCATCATATAAAAAAATATACACATAGTCATCATTATCACCACTGTATGAAGCACTGTGACATTACGTACATATGTTTTTCTCTCTATTTAATGTCCGTCTAGCGATCATAAACTGAGTTGGCTCGTTGGTTGGTTCCTCAACATTGTGGCGAATTCCTGGTCGGGAGACAGGCCATGAATTGGACGATGCCTTACTTATTAAACTAATTCGCCTAATGCTTAAAATAGTTGAAAATGAATTTATTAGCCATTACAGAGGAATTAAGCTTGCAAGATTTGAAAAAAGCCTTTACACAAATAACATCAAAACCACCAAAACATATCTGTACCTAGGAGTATTTTAGAGCTGAAGCACAAAAAGTATACAATATAATAAGAGAAGAACATAAAGTTTCATACAAGAATACCTAGAGGAGAATCTGGCGCTAGTGTATACGCGGGCTCCTTCAGGTGCGCTTGTACCCCCATGGCAACTATGGGAAGTTCATGCTTCGAATCTGCTTCGGATGGATTACGCTCTATAAATTCGTGACGCTTCTTTTCCGACAACAAGGTGCTATGAGTCCATCTAGAATTCAAACTTGCTTCATTTATTTGTATGCAAACTTTATTGAAAAAGTTTTTCGCGACCAGGCGGCAAAAGTGAAACCTGGACAAATTCAACCATCAGGGTGTTCATTGCTCTGTCATTGCGTTCCAGATTTGACGTCAAGATTTAATGAATTATTGTTTACAACACTTCAAAACAAACATTCTTGTTTTTCTCTGGAAAGTACGCATTATCTGTTTATGGAAATAACAGTACAGTATCAAGCGAGAAATACTTATCATTTCGCCTTCTGCGACGCAAGGTGCGTTTGTCCCATTGGTCCCAGTGGTCTGCCCCCAACGTACCTCTGGTTTTGTTGTCAAGTAGAGTCAGCGGAGCGTGACGGTGCGTCTTCTCAGCTTCGTGACCGTTTTGCAGTATTTTGCAGTAGATTTAAATGAGTTTATGCAAGACATGCTCATGAAAAACATGAACTCGAGGCAATATCCTGCACTGCCAGAAGATGCTACATCTATGTGCAGCGGTGAGTGCACGACGCTTAGTTTAAACTGTCGAATATGATTCGTAAAGCTCCGACGTGATAGTAAATCAAGAGATCTAGTGGTCGTCAGCCTCTTAGAATAACAAAAGTACGGCTTCAGCCTTTTTCACCGCTCTCCCTACCCGCGCTGCTCGAAGAAGGAAACTGAAACCGTAGAAGAAAGTCCGTAGACAGTTCGCTAGCTAGCCATATCCAATCCCGAGCCTGTACTTCCCATAATTCCCATGGAGATACACGATCACAACGCCAGATTCCCCTATAGGTATTATTGTATGAAACTCTAAGGGGAAGAACAAGAACAAGTGCTACCCTAAGTTCATTGAATACATTTTTGCATTCCAGCTGTAAAAAATAAAACATGGAAAGCCAGCTATATAGTCCGCCACCACACCTTCTACTTATGATAACTGAATTAGGCTCTTATCACTGTGTATGCATGCTCCGTTTAGTTTCCTGTCACGCCTCGGTGCACTGATTCAGGCTCTACAAACTTGATGATGACAGTGATGCTCCACGAAATATTGGCACCTACCTACTCAGGGGGATCACCCAAGAGTGAAGTGGATCATACATACCATATTTATGACTAGTATTTTGTAAGAGCTAAAATAAGTTAAATATGAGCATTTGAATCCAATGTTAATTGTTAATAATTGTAATTTCAAGTTGCACTCAACTTAATACTTGCCCTCCAACAAGGAGCGAAGAAGACGAAGTAAAGAACAGCCAGTAACCAGTTGGTTTTTCATCCACCGTCTGAACTGTCTGAAGTCTGAATTGTCGGTCAGTATTATCGTTGTGGACGTACGTGCCACAAGCGTTCGTCTGATCGACAGGACTGATTCTGACGCTCGACCAGCCGGGCGACTTGACAAGACGGCCATGGGAAAACTGTGGTCCAAGGACCCGGTGGACAAGCGCACGGGCATGACGAGGCGCGAAAACAAGCTGGTTCAGACCACTTGGAACACGTTCTGCCGCAAGCACCGGGACTTCGGCAGCCTTCTGCTGTTCGCCATGTTCACGCAGCACCCAGCATACCAGGAGCTGTTCCCCAAGTTCAAGGGTCGTGAACTGCGCTTGCTCACTGATGACGCCGAGTTCCGGGCGTTCGGCCAAGCCGTTGGTTACCAGCTTACTGCCATCGTCAACTCGGTCGACGACTACGAACTCCTTTTGACGGTGACACGTCAGAACGCGGTCGAACACGCCCACCGCGAAGGAGTCAAGGCGGAGCATTTTGAAGGCTTCTTCTCGGCAGCGCTAAGCCAGATGATCGAGGGCAACAAGTCGGCCATGAAGCCCGCTGCAATCACTGCCTGGGAGAAATTCTTCGAGGTGAGGCATTTGTCGGTCGTACACGTTGTTGAACTGCAGGCACATACCGAAAAAAAACGTTCAAAGCGCGCTGAAGAGCGTTTGCGCGTTTGATTGACAACGTGGCCCTCCTAGGCAACCACAAGCGAATTATGCACCTGGGCACGAGTGACTGGCTTCGTCTTATGTCAGGCATTGAATGCTTAAATTCTTTTTCGTGAACCCTACGCAAGGAAGTTACAAGGAGCCGAAGGCGTGGCTGTCGCTCAATAAACCTTGGCACCTTCCAGGCACCACTAGCAAACAACCTACACCCTTCACTGATCCTCCCTTCTAAGCGTTCAAGAGCCCCTACAAGGAAGAGCGTGGGGAAGGGCGCTAAGAAATTTACGTTCCCCGCGAATGTACACTGTCTGTGTCTAAGAAAAGTAGCACACGAAAGCGTGGCCTCTATGCTCGGCGCTTTTGTCTGCAACACGTTCAAGTGGGAGCGAGCGCATCCGCAGCCTATTTTCGCATGATGTAATGGCGAGAGAAACAACCAATCATTCGTGACATGGAATCGTTGGCAAGACTGAAACTGCCCGCCGTGGTGGTCTAGTGGCTAAGGTACTCGGCTGCTTTCCGGCAGGTCACGGGATCGAATCCCAGCTGCGGCGGCTGAATTTTCGGCGGAGGTGAAAATGCTGTAGGCCCATGTACTCAAATTTGGGCGCACGTTAAAAAACCCCAGGTAGTCGAAATTTCCGGAGCCTTCCACTACGGCGTCCCTTAATCGCATGGTGGTTTTGTACCAATAAAACCTACATATCAATCAAATCAATCAATCACGACTCTAATTCCTGCCCTCTTCAAGGATTACGCAAGAAGCCGGCCTCTTGTGAAATCACCTTGAAGGGGGAGGGTGTTGTAATCTCGCCGCCGGTTCAATATCACCACATGGCCAGACTATTGGAGCGACGCGAGAGCGTGCCGCTCCTTTAGTTCGGTCATGATTACTGATTATAGTTTTTTTGCTCGCCGCTAGATGACGCGAAAAGGAGCTGTATTGGCTCCCGCTAGAACGCAGTGCAAACAGCAGCCGGAGCACGCATTCCATATGCTCGTGCGTTCCCTTTCATGAAAATTGACACCACACGCTCGACATGTCACCATCTACAGGCATCATGTTGGGGAAGAAAATGTGTTATCATTATGTGATATAGGTGTTAAATAACAACGAGCCGTCTCAGCTTGCCTATTCTTGCACGAGTGGATCGCTAATTGAATGCTTTTTACCCTTTATGAAGGGCTCAGCAACAATTCTTCATCGACCTTAGCCAAGGCCCATAGCACAAACTAAATTTGCATAATGCCTTACATTTGTGTAGTAGACATCGCGCTGATGCGCAGAATAAGGAATAGCGTTATATTGGATGCTTGCCTATTTCCAGGAAGTTCCGGTGGTTTATTGCGTAGTGTGTACCTTGTACGTGTACCTGTATTATTGGCTCGAAGAGAGTCTGCAAAGAGCTCAGGAAAGGACACTGCTCCCATAATTTTTAGGAGCGAAGCTCTTTAGGCTGTGGGTCTGCCCATCCTCCGATGTTGTATGTAGCCACAGTTGGCACATACCCGAAAGAGTGGTCCTTAGAATGTCCGCTGGATGGCGGCACTTGTATAAGATTAATACATGATGAAAAGATGTAAGATGGCTGTACTTGGAGTGTTCACTAGATATACGGATGGATGGACACACAGAGAGACAGAGGTGCGGGCGTTCAGGCAGGTGGACAGACGGATGGATGGACAAACGTATGGACAGATATACAGACAGAGAGACAGAGGGACGGCCGCACGAACAGACGCACGGTCGGACGTACGGGCAGACGCATGGACGGACGGAAGCAAGAACGAATGGGCGGACGAAAGCACGGACGGACTGACAAACGCTTCGCCTTACTAATCATCACTCACTCCATGGATATGCTGTGACTTTTTTTTCTAACCTTACATTAAGCTCGGTGGGTCTCGTACTCTATATATGCTTTCCTTCCGTCTCCATTCCCACTACGGCCACGCCGTGTTCTTTTATCAGTTTCAAAGGCTATTCACATTTCTACCCTCAAGCCCCCATGTCTGTCTACCAGGCTTTTCATCCCTTTGGGATGTTTTCAGAAAACCGGGATCGTTGTACTTTAATAATGCCGTGTGCTCAGGAAGGGTATGATGGTTGCAACAGTTATAAAATATATTCTCCTCGTACGAGGTTCTAGCCATGTCAACTTATTTATGCGACGTATCTTTGACTTACTACTTATCGCAGACCCTGAACATGATCACAAAACATGCATTCGATGAGGCTACCAAGGAAGCTGAGCATTCAAAGCGGGCCGACGTTTCGAAGTCAGTGCCAGAGGATCTGCCACCTTCGTCTCCTGGAAACCCTGTGCCCACAGATACCTCAGGCCAGACAAGTGCCGTCGCACAGAAGGCCGCGAGTCCCAAGATCCCGTTGGCCATACAGAGCGTCATCAAGGGTGCCCACTCAGAGCGCGAGTCATTCTGGAAGAGCGGAGCTAGCAAGGCCAAGAGAGGCAGGAAGCCTCCATGAGCGCGCACATTAAGCCGTGACCTTGGGCTGACGCGTTGTGACGCACACGTGTGGTTAGGGCCTTATGCTTTTCGTTGCTGCCAGGTTGAAGGCGCACAGCGTCATCACTAGAAGAGCTCTAGGCATTCCCTCCGCACAGCCGTGCGTGTGCGCGCCATTTTGTCGCACACTTACTAGGCGCGCAAATTTTGATGCGATAAACAGACTGATTATTTGGAAACGTGTTTTGATGCCACTTTATGTGCATATGTTCTGAATTGATCATTTCCCAGACGCGGGGAAGGACACAGGAGGAAACAGATATGAGCTGTTCCAGGCATTGGACGAACAACCTATAGTTATCCAGGGCAACGCAGCATTGTTAATTCCTAATAGACAACGAACCTTTACCTAAACTTTATAATCACGTATAACGTTCTCGTTATTACGAAACACGTGACATCTGGTGCAGGTTAGCCTTAGTTGCTCTTGCACTAATAAACACAATTCGACTAACTAAATCATTGATATAATCAAGATGCTTGAAAATTCATGACACAGTCGGCGCTATCTCTTTCACAGATAAGACCGTCAGTATAGTATACAGTTTGGTAACTACCATTGTTCATAATTATCCAAAATCCAAATTGGGGTACCCTTAAGCTTCACCCTTAAAAGTTGAACGTGATAGTGATGTCCTGTCTATATTGCGTATTGAGTTCAAAGTGGCTTGTGCTAGTGTATCTTTCACATATTGATGCATTGTATGTATTGTATAGCATGCTTTCAACCACGGGAAATTCTGCGCGAGAAATTTTTTCGAACTTTTTATGCACCCACTACGTGGCCTTGAGCGTAGAAGCGCTGTAACGTGTGTGTCTTTTGTAGTGAGTGGTCCACTTTAAACCATGAAGCCACGGTAATCACATGTTCTGGTGCCCGATCGCAATGCACGTTTGTACCACGCATTATTAATGCGACAATGCATATTGCTTTGTGAAGCATGTATACAGGATGCGTTTGTTTGTAAAGCATGCAAATTCTTTCTCTGCATTTCCAAACAGGTGGAAGTTATTCTCACTGTATTTCGAAGCAGACGTGTGGATCTGTGGTAGAAAACCTGCTTGATACGCTAACGATCCTAGTTCGATCTTCACTCAGGCCCATAATTTTTACAACAAAAGCTGTTACGAGAGAGATAAAAAGGGCGATAAATAGAAAGGAAAAACAGGGAGGTTAAGCTTGGCTCGGTTGGCTACCCTACACTTGGGGTGGGGAAAAAGGGGAATAATAGAAAGGAAAGAGATAGAAACGAAGAGGAGATCACAACAAGGGTTACGGGCACCTAGTTGTCTGCCGCTGCTAACGGTGTCCATTACCACTAATGGACGAAATAAGAAAAAAAAACTGAAAACCACCTAAGACACGGTGGGATAAGAACGCTGGTGCCCTGCGTGCCAATTTGGTATACTACCACAGAGGCACGCCAATTTCGTTTTTAAAGACGATATTCTTTTTTGGGGACCTTCCACGCAAAAATTTTCGTCTGTTTGTCTGTCTGTCTGTCTGTCTGTCTGTCTGTCTGTCTGTCTGTCTGTCTGTCTGTCTGTATGCCTGTACATTTGTCTGTTTGTCCACTCTTGACGGCACCGGGTACTTGAAACGGCCGACCCCATCCGCAGCGCCCACCAATGTTGCTCAAGGATTAGCGTTCATGCTTGTGCAAACTGTCAATTGAGCAATTATTGCGCAAGTATGGGACACCATAACACGCATATAATCTACATGTGCATCTTTTACAAGAAAATGCATACATAAGTAATTTTAAGGACCGTAGCGCTTATCACGCTGCGCTGACCATGCGATGCTTCCACGAAAAGGTGAGTGTTTTCCAACGCTTTGCTAAGACGCGATGGTAGTTGCACCTACCCGTCGCCTTGCGTTCCTCACCTTATCACCTTCTGAGATGGGTGCGCACACCCGTCTCAAAGCCACGTGCTTCGTTTCGCAAGAAGACTGCCAGGTGGCGCTCATGTCTCACGTGTGATAGAGTTACTCGATATGCTACATTTAGGTAGCAGAGTTGTGCCAAGGTATGCCATCTTGGGTTCAAATGTCTTGCGGGAAAGCCACTCACCACCCGCGTAGAAGCAGCGATGGCGCTTCTGAGTACCGGCATTTTTTTTTGCCTTTTCATTTTTTAGGAAGGTACGAGCGAAACTCTGTTGCTACATTCACTCCAACAAGCATTTATATTATGCTTACGCTCTTGATATATAATAATGAGACATAGTGCATGGGCTCGTTGAAACAGTGATATATATTTATAGTTGCCCGCACATTCGCTTTGTTTTCTATTCCGCTATTATAACCCATTTACAGATATCAGATTATTTTTGCACTCTTGATCGCGATTGAGCCAGTCAGTTATGTAATTTTTTGTTGCGTTGGGCTCATTCGTAAAGTGTGTGAGAAAGCCAGCTGTATTCAATTTTTCAACTGAATCTAGCTGGATAGCGAGCGAGAGTGGCCGCGCAACGCCCGTGTTACCCAGGGCTCTCGAATTACAATCGCGGCTCAACGACAGCTGATTTGAATCGTTCAACAGCCCTGTCGCGTCCAACATTCCTTTCGCTTAAGATTTAAAAGCTGCATTATTCTAACGCGCTAACTAAAACACCTTGCCGATTCGAATAATTCTAGGTTAACTTCTCCCTTTTTAGCGTTTAAACAGTCAGACCAATTTGGACGTATGCAGCCGACTTACACTGACCAACTCTACACGTATAACCTATTCACTGCATCTCTGGGTAATGCAAATAGAGGAAGTTTCGCAGTGCAGCGCATAGATAAAAAGAAGCCAAGCGTTTACTTATTCCTCACTGAACACTAATCTTTCTATAGCAACACCGGCTGCACAACATGCAATTAAAGTAATTATACAAGCGCGAAGCATAGCTGGTGCCTTGTACTCAAAATTTTCGTGCACATTGACTAGAAAATTGATATCTTCATAGGGCTTTTATTGCACTTGTCACATTTTAAATTAGTGGACACAAGTAAACCTACAAATATGCACTGCACCTCTGTAGCACTATAAAAACCTATCGTGAGATTTTTATTGCACTTGTCACAACCTGAATGAATGAACACAAGGAAACATGGAATCATTTATCACACAAGAACTTCTATAACACTGAAAATCATAGTCGTAGGGAGGCTTTTATTGCACTCGTCACCTCTTTCTACAACACTACAAAAACTTATAGAAGCTTTCTGTGCACTTTTCACATACTCAAGGAATCAACACAAGCAAACACACAAATATTTATTTCACTGCGCTCCTATAGCACCACAAAAACTTATCATGAAGGTTTCATTGCACTTGTGCCATTTTGAAACAACACAAGCATGTATACAACCATTTTTTTGTATTAGCATTTTTATAACTCAAACAAAACATATCATGAGACTTTTATTGCACTTGACACAGCCTAAAACAAAGAACACAAGCAAACATAGAAACATTAATAACACTACCACCTCTATAACACTACAAAAACATAGCGAGGCGTCAATTGCACTCGTGAAATCTTTCTATAACACCACAAAAACATAACTAGGTGTTTAGCGCACTTTTCTCATCCTAATACAATGAACACAAGCAAATACATATTGCACTGCACTTCCATAACATTACAAAATTATATGCCAAGTGCTAGCTCATTTTACTGAACAGACTTTAGCACTTGACACGCTATGCAAAAACTTCTGTACACCACTTGTATCTGCTATTCGCATTGACTAGGAGCAAGGAAATATTATCTGGAGTTGTACGTCCTAAAACCGCGATATTATTATGAGAGATGTAGTATTGGACTCGAAAATTTCGACCATCTGGTGTCTGACGTGCACTGACATTGCAAAGTATATCGGCATCTACAATAGGAAAACAGAGCAAAATACAATGACGTTTGGGCATATGTAACCTCCTGCATAATAAGTTTGTTTTCATTCAATTTCATTTTGCAGCTTACAATTGCATATGAAGACAGTACCATATTCGACCAGTCGTGCGACGTTCCTTGACGTTTGTCGAAGGTATAACTTATCTCTTCCTGGTGTCCGCATAACCAAAAACAAATTTCAAGTATACTTCTTGCCGAAGATTTCATTTGACTGATACTATAACAAAGAATGAATGGCTTCATAATCAAGAAGGTTAAAAAATTTTGACTATAACACATAAATTACCATATTAGACAAATTTTGTTGCAATAGCGAGTGCCTTGAAAAAGAAACACAGATTAGCCGCTATTTATCATGGGTGGTGCCGGAAATGGTGAAAAAAAAAAGTTCAAAGCATGAACTCTAAATTAGTAATGGCGATTTATTAGGAAGCATACACACTGTTACGCTTGATGTTGCAGACTCTAGTGGCATTGTCATCGGCTGAAACTGAGAATAATTTAGCTGCATGTTAAGGAACCCCAGGTGGTCGAAACTTTTAGTCTCCCCCCCCCCCCTGCGGCATCTCTCGTAATCATAATGTGGTTGTGCGAAGTCAAACCCCAACAACTATAATTGCTATACCTCTAAAATGAGTTAAATGATAACGTAAACGTGGTGCCCTAATTGACACTTTGGCACAACATGCGCATTCCAACGCTTTTGAAGCCACCCTTGGCAGATTGTTGAAGTTGTATTAAAAGCTCAGCATTTTTTTTTCTTTAATGCAAACCTCAGCCAGAAAAGAAAAAAATGGGATGCAGCTCTCTGTGCTACATTGTGGCATGATAGAAGGTTTTTGAAAGTTTCAAACTTTTCCTCAGCAGCCTTCCTTAAGCTCTTCAATGAGCAGCTTGAATCGAGTAGCCGAGATTCATTCACTCGAAAAAGTTCCTCACACTCAAGCGGCAATTTTACGAGCAAGTCAGACGGAACTTTCAGTGAATTTAGTCCTTCCTTTATTTAGCATTTCAAGGCCACAAGCTCAGGAATGGCCTTATTGCTGTCAACCATGCTCCCCTTGCATATACGGCAAAGTTTGTACTTGTGAATAACAACATATGCGATGTATCCAAAAAAATAAAGAAAGCTATCTTCTTCCTCCTCACACAGCTCAGAAGTACTCTCAAAGCTAGTATCCACCTGTTTGTCTAATTGCTTCTCGTATCCACCTTTATCTTTCAGAAAAGCTAAAAGATCTTGCGCGTCATCGACTGCATGGGAGCCATGGCCGCTTGGTTGCGAGCATTGTGCTAGCACGATTGCCCTAAAAGTTGCCTTAAATTCTCTTGCACGTGGAATTGGTATTTTCAAACAAATTGTGCTAAATAACTTCTCTAAGGCATCTTGGCTCAGCCTGCTCAACATCAAAACCTAAATTGCCTTTCTGCAATATACAGCTGGCGCAACTCCACAGCACAAAGTGTGGAGAGACACGCACCCATTTAAAGGGGCTTCCAGGAACTTTTACCTGTTCTGTCGACAATCACCATGTCTGTCACCATACCTGTCAAAGTAATGAGAAAGCACTTCGCTTCATCTCCTTTCTGAGGGCAGAGCTCACTCAGAGCAGTCTCCATGGTTCGTGACGTCATGATAGCGAACCATCAGAAAACTTGTTCAAGGAAAAATGCTGTAGTGAGAGCTTCTTCTGGGAGATGATTTTTGTGTACAAGGTACCGAAGGCCAGCAGCTGTAGCGTGGTGAAAAAGAGCATGTGCTGTAGCAACGTTCATTTTTTTCGGAATGCGAAGGGTCCAAGTCCTGGAGCTTCAAGTGTGGCAAGAGCTTCAGCTGATGCTTGGCGTCAAGTTCACAGGCCTTCTTTGTGTGCTCTATGGAGACCTGAGAAGTATAGGACATAAGTATGCACTTTGACTTAAATGGTTATCAAGTTGGCACAACATAGCATGTGCGTTACTAGTTAAACGACCCCTGACCACTAATTAATTGTTTTTTAATTCCACAATTTAATTAGTGCCTTTCTGTCTAATAACCACCTAAATGAATCCTTAATGACCTGTACTATTTAGCGACAAAAAATTCGTAAATGGGGTTTATGCAGGAGCCAGCATTTTGAAAAGTGCACTGGCTGACAACTTGTTTCAACAAGCAGGCATGCCCACTTGTAGAAACATCAGCTGCAATGCAGCCCCTGCTTACGAATTTTTCCTGAAAATCTTCTGTCCTCTCTTGGATGCAATCCTCATGGGATTTCTAATGTACTGTGTAATTAATGTTGGCGGCGCACAGAAAACTAGTCGTGCCGATTTCCATTATGGTGGATGTTTCTGACATAGCTGTTGGCACAGTTTTGCAACAGCTAGTTTACAATGTTACAATGCATGGAAGCCTATATCATTATATTCATGAATGCTTGATTTACACGAAACTCGCACTGAGCACACTCGCAAGCGTAGTTTTTAACAAATGGGAGGCCATTGGTTGACAATATTTACAAGTCACGGCAACTTCACTGATGTTTATTGTCAAATGATGACAAAACTGATTATTCCATTGGCATATAGAACGCGTGATAGTGTTCTTTATTTGTGACTGACCACAGGGCTCAGTTTCTGTGTGAACTGTCTTCACGGCTTCACATTCAACATGCTCATGTCGGCTTTGCAATGAATACGTGCAACGAAAGCATGGATATGGTCGCTAGCATGGACACGTTTCAGCAGCAGTGCCAGGGGCATGATCTTGTTAGAATTTAGGCTAAGATTTCTGATAGGCATACTTAAGAAGTGTTGCACAGCTCGATTCAACGGTATTTAGTTCTTTCGCCAAATATTAAGCAAACTTGGTTATGGTTGGGAATGGCGCAAGAACATGTGACACAAAAATAACGAAAGCACAAGGACGGGCACCGGACTCTCAACTAATTTTGTTAGTCGACTCACACATATATAAAAGCAAGTGGTCACAAAAAACAGATAAGGCGCTCGTCCTTGTGTTTTCTTCCTTTTGTGTCTCGTATTCTGGCGCCGTTCTTAACCATGAACCCATACCAACTGTCAGCGCTACTAAACTACTAAAAAGATGCCGTTTACAGCACAGTGACAATATCTGTTGCCACTTGGCCGTAGTGGCTACATTAGGTATGCGGAGTCACTTGCAAATGAAAAAAACCATTTTCAACGTGGTATCGCCCGTTACCTAACAAATAAAAAACCATTGACAGCATCTGTGATCCAGTGAGCAGCTTGTGTTCACAAACCAAGCCAATGCAGTGAAACTAGAAGGCAATACACTAAGCTTGCCTTGTTGCTTGGAAGGTTCTCTTTTTTAACAGTAGTGTCATGTAGAATTATCTCCTGGCATCGAATAAGGTGACCTCTGAGATTTTTCAAGAGATGAGGTGCATCAGCAAGGAAGTACAGCGGCCTTCCTTTCCCGCAAGGGTGAGGCTATGAGATTTTCAGTTTCCCATACTTTGAAGCTTGTATACCACACAGTCGCCAAATGGTCATGTTGCCAAGTCCCATGTCAGTCACAACAGCGCTGACTGTTATGCCAACAGCTTCAGAATGCTAATTACACAAAGAGGCAGTTCTTTACTTCTCCTGACAAAAGATGAGGCTACCAAAGAAGAAAATCAGAAAACGCACACCAGATAACTGTGTAAAAATGATTTTAGCAGAAGTGTGGCCTATATGCCCAACTTTCTAGAAAAAAGGTGCTAGGCAAAAATTCTAAATTGCATTTCATATTATAAGAAGGTACTAGACCTGTAACCTCTAGAAAAAACAGCAACCAGCCTCAGAGCACAATGGGTGCGGTGAAGAAAATATGTGGGGCCAGGAAATTTAAATGTTCTAAAGTGGCACAGGCATGAAAAAAAGCATCACAACTTACATGTCAGCTGATAAGCAACGGCTTGTTTTCACCTGCTTGTCAACCCCGCCAGCATAAAAACAAGTGCATGGTTTGCAAGTTGGTCGCTTGTGGATGGATTTGAAGGGCGCACGGTTGGCTGACCTAAAAAAATACAATCAATGAAGTTAAAGACCACTCAAATGCATGAACATAACCACTTAAAGCATAGTCAGTCAATTGATAAACCCAGTTATACTACCTATATTGTTCCCTGTGGACGCATCGTAATCAAGCCCAGGTGAAATGTGCATTTCGTCCATTAAAAGACGTGCATGTCTTTCCTCTGGGGCCATTGCAGCCACCTTCTCTTTCAGGGCTGCAAAAACTTCATGCAGGATACCTGCATATAAATGGTTGATTAGCTTTATTTTATTTCATTTTTTATGAACTCTACAAAGTCAACCTGCTCGAAGTTTGGTGGTTCAAGCTTCTCAGGGGACGTCTTAAATACTTCATAAATGATAGTGTAGTAGTATTTACCAGGTTTGAACTTTATGTGCTCAATGTGTATCTGCAGGGTTCTTGTTGCTGGTAAAGGGGCAATGTTTTCTCTAACAAACTCATATCCTTTGCTGCCACGGGCAACCTTTACGTGGAGCACCTTTTGAAGCGATGCTGGCGACCAAGACTTCCCACACATGGTTCCTTTTTCTAGTAGATTGATTTGGTCACTAGAAAACACACGGCCAAGTGACTCGCGAAGCCTGTCTCTCTCCCTTTCTGCTTTACGCCGCCGCTTCTGCTGCAGGTCAAGCCTGCGCTCCAGATCAAGCACTCTGTCGGACTTGGCAAGTATCACAGTTGCTGAAAGAATGCATATAATGCAGAATTAGTCGTAACAGTTCTACCACTGGACAAAATTTTTATCTTCTGCATGTTTTGAAATATGTGGAAAGAGACGAGTATACACATGGGTATATGTAAGCCTGACAGTATTTCTGGAGTTGAGTGGGTAGCACCACAAGATAGCGCCACACCATGAATATGTTATTCAGTTAGATCTCACTTTCACTCACTCATTAAAATTTTTCTCAAGCAGACTCAAGTTCACCAAAATATTACACACCCACACTTTGACCCAGACTCACAACTTGATTTGAGATTGGGCACGTCAGCTCTTGCATGAGTTAGCCAGCTCATAGTTACTGCTGGATAAGAGCAACAAAATTATGATTCATACGACGTTCCATGCCTGGACATATATTTATTATTCTGCATATATGCAGGCTTACTTCCCGGTGCTGAGCTTAAAAAAGGCAAGCTAACAGCAAGCAAAAAGAACATACCGTCTACACATCCGAGCATTTATTTGGTGAGATATAAAGTTAAATTACAGCATTATTAAGCTTATTTCGTTTAAACTTTTGTCGATATAAGCATGCTTAGAGTAAAGGAGGTAACTAACTCATGCAGAAGGCAGAGCGCTAGGCTCTGGTATCATTACTCTGTGACAACGCTTAAATTGCTAGTTTGAATGTTCTAGAACATTTATGAGAGTAAATGAATAGAACAATACTTCTGCTTAACTACAACTAGCTTAAATTTGACTAATGAAAAGCTGGAGTAATAAGCAGACCTTGCGAGGCAGGTAGTGAGAGCTGAGAATAATCAACAGACAGCTGTGCTCCGGTCACTCCTGCAAAGCCAAACATAGAATGAAATTATCAAGAATATCGGTGTCAAGAATGACCCAGCAAAGGCTGTCGTACTAGAAAAGTGGCGCTTTGAGAGTGGCAAAATAGATATACTGAGCATATGTATTGTGGCTACGAGTGACCTGGCAGACTAGCAAAGTCTCGGTTTTAACAGGCGGAGGGTGAACCCAACAGACCGCTGGGTTCAGAAGTATTTTATTGACTGCTACCGAACGCTAGCGTGCTCTATCAGCACATTCTTCATGCAAGCGTCCCAGTAGTCTGAATGCAATGCTGATTCTGTGGCCGTTACATTATAAATAAATATAGAAGCGAATATGCTTGCGCAAAGCATGAAACTGAAAATTATTTATAAAGCCATTTTTCAAAGTGGCTTTATAAATTTTTCAAAATTTACTCGCCTGTCGACAGTGGAATCAATGAATGTTTCAGGATCATTGCAGCAGGAATATCAGGTGTAGCTGATACTTCTGGCATCTCACCTGCATCATAAGATTGCATAAAACACGCTAAACATTGCAGACATCTGTCATGCCATTTGACAATAAATACAAGTCTTTAGCACCAGTAGATAATGTAGATGCAGTTCTTTTCTGCTGCATCTCTATGCCTGCCTTCAATACGGAGACACGTAAAACAATACGAAGGTCCAAGGCAGGTATTCATTTATAACAGTAATCTTGATAAATGGTGAACTTCATTAGATACCCACCTAGCTTTGATGGTGATAACTCTGCTTCTTCACTCTTGTCAGAAGCCAATGATGATCTGCCGTTGTCAGATACTATGGCACACCGGTGAGCTATAAAAAATTAGAATGTTAGCAAAATGCACTGAGAGTTGTTTCACTTTACCCTCACCACAGAAAATTCTGGGAACTGCAGCTGCCTTTAGTCGCTTCCTTTCTGTTAGACTATCTTCTTCAAACTGGTCAAGAGTGAAGTGGTCCTCCAGATATACAGAGTAATAATTAACAATTAGTGCAAGAGACAATGCATCAAAGACATAAGCACTGTTGGGCTAATGGAGTAATAAAAATGCAGCATGGTGAGCCCATGCATGCCACTGTAATTTATCATTTTTTCACAACTCGATAGCTAGCTTGTCAGTGTTATCTCTGCTGTTCAAAGTACTTCTTATCAAGGTAACAAAACCGTTTTGATATGGGCACGCGAAAAGCAGATTCGTAATAGCGAAGCTATAGTCATATGCCAAGGCTGAGGTATATGTGACACTGCAGTTCGTTTCTAATAACTGTTATACACATGCTAAGATAGCAGCTCATTGGGCGATTTTAAATAGCCACCAATTTTCGTCGATGCTGCGCCGATATTGTAAACTACTCCTGAGACAAGCAACTACATGCATTTTATTGCAATTTCTGATTAGAAACACAGTAACGTCCACTAAAAACAAAACAAAACAAAAACACGACGCAACTAATGTACACCAAAGCAAATAGCTCATAAGCACAGAAACAACAACCTTGCTCATTACGAAGGCGGGCGAGTTCGATACATAAGAAAAATTGAACACAGCCCGTTAATGGTCACAATACAACGCCTCTACCTAGACAAGCACACAGAGTGAATGCTCATGTGCGCTGTTAATGAATACAGTAACGACTTTTACAAAGACCGAATGCAACTTACCTCGCAGAGCCTAGCTCTTTTCGGCGGCAGCTTCTCACGGCCCATCCGCAGAAGCCACTGGAGTCGGCGGCGCACTTGCGCAGCACATTTTGCTCGTGGCACCGCGAAAAGGGCCTGGCTATTTCCGCTGTGGTTGTGACAGTTCGGCGCACAACACACTGTCATTGCGAAGCACCTCTCGATGCGTCTAACCCATTGGCTTTACGTAGTACCATTCAACACAGAAATCCCTTCCTATCACAGTTTTAGCGACCAACAGGCAACATCGCTACAGTTCCGATTCGTTGAGAAGCGTGGTAAAAACGCGAGAATGCGCTAGAATAACACCATCACCCGTAGTCAACAGCGCTTGGGCTGCCCGGAATCTGTGGAGCATCGGCATTGTTGGCGTCGTCTGCATAGAGTTGGCTTCTCCGCAGTGCATTTGAACCACCTATAACCACGTGATGGCGCGCGACCAATAGCGTTGCTGAAATTATCAGGAGCCGGGTGAGCGGCGCCCGGAAAACAGTGGCGCAACTCTGCTACCTAAAGGTAGCATATAGAGTAACTCTAACGTGTGACGTGACTTGATGCGCTCGTTCGCTTCCGCTGCATGCTCGAGGCACTCTAACGCAGGACCTCCAAAATACCATTCACCTATTTTCTTGCGCAGAACATCGAAATAATTGTTCACTCTCTCTACACGCAAGACTATCGTCTTTCGACGACATTTGCAGATTATATGCAGATACGTGGCCATTTTTTCTTACATAACATTTATTGCAAATCAGTTTACACGTATACAAATAAGGTACAGCATACGTAAGGCCGTTTCGACAAATGTACAATGAGCGTTACAAAACAAATTATATTGAACACTGTGTTGAAAAGGATATTTGAGCAGTGCACTTCGTGAACTCTGTATACCAGTCCGGCTGAAGGTGCAGTTGTTAAGAAAGGTCTTTTAGCTGCACAATCATTTGCACAAAGTGGGATCGCGAAGACACCATTCGTTTCGCTTGCCTGTCTAGCATGCGAGTTTTCCACAAGTTATGCATGCGCATTAACAAGAGCATGTCAACTGACATGCCACTGCATTTGTGTGGTACAGTATAACGGATGCTATCAGTGTTTAAATGCAGTTGTTCTTTGAAAGCACTCTGCAAGACGTCCCAAAAGAGTATAGCGTCCTCTCAACTAAAAAGCAATGTTCTATTCTTGCAACTCCACAGAGGCGGCAAATTATTGAGGATACAAAGGTACATCCTTGGGTATTCAACGAGACCTTTACAGGTACTGTTTCTGTATGCACTTTGTAAAAAAAATGCCTTGGTTATTGGTGAAATGAGCATTTTTTTTTCACACAATAGCACGTCATGACCAAATAATCTAAAATATGGCGAATGATGTAAAGGGGCCGAAAATATCATACCCAATACGTGCTTGAAACACCATTGAGAACTATCCCTATAGGAAGGCTTAATGTCGGGAAAGACATTGCATTATTATGAGTAATAAAGTGTTTTAGAACATCAGAGGAACAGCCAGAGTGAGAGAAAAGACTTTGTTCACAGGATCCTGCGTGGGGTCGGTGCCGGCCGCGCAGGGCACCGTCTACCAGTCAGGCGTCACACGAAGCGAATTACTTTACGAGTGGGCCATCCAAATCTCCAACCCATTACAGAAGCTTCCGGCATAATTCTTCATCGTCGCAGTCACAGCATGAAAAGATTGCATGAAATTTCTTTTAAGTGTGTAGCAGGTACCACGCTTATTTAAGGAATGATGAAGGATGGCATAGCGAATGCCTGCCTGCTAGGCGAAATTCATGATTTGTGGCTTAGTACAAACCCTGCAAGTTGGTTTGCAGCAGCGACCCGGAGGGTGGTGAAAAATGCCCTCAAAGCCTGCTCTTGCCGCATTCGCAGTGACAGTATTGCACAGCCCTCGCTGTGCTTTTATTAGCATTTTTGTATTTGCAATTTTCTCAAATTCTTGGTCACGCACGAAAAAAGAATTTTTCACCCACAACCAAAAACACCGACACAGACGCCTAGACCGGAATTTTCGCGAAACGAGTGCTTTGACACTATAGCGTTAAAAATTTTCAGTGTCTCCACTGAGACGCGTGGTTACGAAGATAGAAAGCTCCTCATAAATTCCCTAAAAATAGGTGCTGTGTCTGTAATAATGAGGTTTTTAAATGTCCGAGAGAACTTACTCTGCCACGTTTTCTCAGTTTTTTTTTTTTACGTTGCAGCAGAAGCGTCGATATATATATATATGTGTGTGTGTGTGTGCGTGTGTGTGTGTGTGTGTGTGTGTGTGTGTGTGTGTGTGTGTGTGTGTGTGTGTGTGTGTGTGTGTGTGTTTGTCAACGTTTGCGCTCCTCACTAGACGAGTTGCATAGTTCAGGTTTTTTTGAGACCCATAAAAATATTTCATTAAAAACAATTGCTAGACCCCACGTACAGTGGAAACCGATGATATGCGGAGCACGAATTAGGATGGAGTGCTAACTGTCAAGAACTTCGGAACTATATATGATGAACAGCTTAACAGGCGTATGCTTCTTGATCTAAGGTAGAGAGGTGGGCAAGTTGAATTCAATGCATCTTGTACAACTATATAGATTGCCTGTTTGTCCACTAGGTTGCGAGGTACGCAAGCTCAGCCTTTTTTACGTGACCTTAAGGTTTTTCTGCGCTCGCGTGTGTCAGTTTTCTTTGTGTTCTTTTTTGTTTCAGTTGAATTAGTCGTTAGGCAGAATTTCTACTTGTCCTTTATTCCCAACTCCCGCCCTTTTGCGCTGAATTTGTATAAGAGGCACATTGAACATACATTGACCAAAACGTCACGTGCCATGGGCCTACAGAGACGCATTAGTAATAATTATTATGGCATGTGCACAGACATGCCAAAAGTGATTTACTATATGCAGATATGCCCTATACTGGAGATGGGATGTGCGCTATTTTCAGGCGATCCACCATGGATTTTCACTTCCTCTAGTTTTACTTGAACGCCCAGCAGCTTGCTGGTGATTGGGGCCTTCCAAAGTTGTTGCAGACAGAGTTCTATAAAAGTATTCCGTAATATCTTCTTTACTCATCAGATACAATTTAACAACAGTTCAAGCGTGCTTAAGCGTCTATATTAATAAGACTTGCCAATAATAATATATTAGAAATATAATAGTAATATAATAATAATAATAATAGTAATGCCAGTAAGACAAGACAAATATATAGTATACAGCCAAACATCCCAGTTTGTCAATGTGCAATGTCTTGGCATTCATCCCTCACACATAATCTTTACCCAGCAACTACAGCATCCTTTAGAGATAAAGCTTAATGATAAAGTTGTAATCAGTGACAGGTTGAGTGAATCGTCTATACCATATTGTCCCAGGGTCGTGACGTCGACGATGGGAGCAGACTGCAAGTCGAAGATGAAACTGTTTATTTGGCTGAACCTGTGACCGGTCAGCGAAAATTCGGGACACAGCGATACACACAGCAGTGATAGCGGCGAACAGAACGGCGACCGTCGATCAACTGATAAGCGTTGAAGCACATCGGCACTGAATACACGTCCCGTCGAATATTCTAGCGCTATTGCTAGGAGGCACGTACCTTCCAGAATAATCTGTAATGTTCGTGAAGTGCTTGTAACCCTAACAAAATGATCTACTACACTCCTGAATCATCTCGAACACTGCAGACACGGTTTGCGCTGAGATTTACTGACAGTGTAACAGGGCGATAACGAACCTTCAGCGGGGAATGTAGCAATAAAATGATAGGTTCCGCAACAATGCCATGGTCCTGATAGCAACCGATGCGTCGCAGTGTGAAGACAAGGCCGGAGTGGGATTTCTATCCGACACAACTTGGCGGATCGTTCTCTGTAAGACTTTCAGATTATACGCAAATTATTTTGGCTCAATTTCAGCTTTAGGTGAGCTTCCCTTCTCCAAACCTTCTGTGACTATGGTGACAGATCCATTATCAATTTGTACTGCTCCTCCATCGAACTCCCATACGCTAAGAAAATTGCGAATATTTATTACACATCAATTGCGAAACCTGCGATCAATTTTAGTGCCGGGACACAAAGGAATAGGACCGAATGAAGTGGTGGACACTTTGGCGGAGGCTACCTTGGCAGGCCCTGTCCTTCTTCTTTCAGTTACGGCGTTTGTCACTGCAGAGAGATTCTGAATGTAGGCTTTGCCACTGCCTACTCCAACTTGTTTCATCACCGGATTTTCAGCACCTTCAGTTCCATTGAAGCAGGAAATGGTGCGAATGAAGACGGGCACAAGTTGTAATAACCAGACTGCGGTGTACAATCCCAAATCTTAATTTATACAATTTATGCATGCACAGAGTGGGCCTGCTAATCCCTCCTTCTTCCTCCTGCAATGAGACCACACCTATTGAACACTTCGTTCCTCTACTGCCGACCTCTTTGATCACACAGAAAACTACAAACGAAATTGTATTGCCGCAACTTGTTAGACCAGTTACGTCAACCGTGCTGTTATCATTGGGGGCTTAGGCACCGGGACACTTTGACTGGAAGAATATTCCAGGCAGCCGAAAAGTTCATATTGCATCTCAAATAAATTTATTAGTTTAATCAACCACTTATCATTTTACATTATGTAATCTTACTAAAATATATTTACTCTTCGGGAGTTTACGCGAAATGGTTTAGGTAAAACTGGGATTCTTCATATTATGTTTGCATATGTAACCTCTATTAGCATTTAGCAATCTAGTTAATAATCTAAATTGAATGATCTGCCCACCCCTTTGCTGATCTTCCTGAATGGTTGTTTGCTTTTCCCTTTCATTGATTGATTGATTGATTGACTCATTGATTGATTCATTGTCCCTCTCTCCCGGCGCAATATACTATGAGGGATTGGCCATGAAACGAGCGGCGCCTTGTTAGTCAGAAGAATTTATTCATAATTTCAAAATGGTATGTAATAGATAGTTTCGAAATGATTTGTTAGAACATTTCGCGAGAGAAAGAAGACTAATGTTTTAATAATATGTTTGCTTTTGATAACGTTCAAATCAAATGAATTTTATTAAACAAAGTGATGATCAATTCTTTAAAAGATGTTATTGAATTCGATGAACTCGGCCTTCAATTTGTCTGTTCTCTCGTAGGAAATCGCGTACGGCCTCGCAAACGCTCCTGTGACTAAAAACCCAACACGGTAATTGCAATCCTAATAACAACCGGAACGGACAAGTTTATTCTCAACCTTCGAAGTGGTTCGTCTAAAAGTGTTTTGCTCTGATTTGTGAATAATCTGCCAATTGAAAAGAAATGATCCAGAGATCCACTCTCCTTGCAATCGAGGCTTAAAGGTGACTGCACCGGAGCAGACCTGTGTAGGCAGGTCGGTTGCTCAATAGCTTGGCAAAACCCACCTAAGGGGATATGCCATGAATCGTACGGTGCCTTGCTTGTTAAAATAATTTAGTTGTAGGATTTTAACTTGTAGGATTTCAAAAAACTTTGAAATGATTGACATAATTAACACACACACACACACACAAACACACACACACACACACCCACACCCACACACACACACACACACACACACACACACACACACACACACCTGTGTAGGTGGGCCACTTTTATACTGGCGGAACTGGCTTATGATGATGATGGTGACGCCTTAAATATGGTTCATATCCGCTCAGGGAGATCGGCCCAAAAGTGATTACCTCAGGTAGATGTTTTCAATATGGAATATTTCTAAAAAAAATAATGTTCGTGAAATGAAAAGAGTGCTATAAGTGCTGTTCTTCTGTTCAGACCAGACAGGATAATCATTGTCTTGACTACAACTAAACGATGTTAAATATGGTTCATGTTAATAATACTCACTGTAAAAATATCTTTTCTATAATGTTCAACTATTGCTGCAGTAATAAAAGAAAATTACACAGTTCAAGTCTCCGTTGTTTTGTATCGTAAAGGTAAGCACAAACGGCATCAAAAACACTCTTTTGGCTGAAGCCCGAAGTCGAAGCACCAAAGCTAAGTATATTGTCACTTGACAAATTCAGTCCCACCATAGAGAAAGGGATATAAATAAGTCTTTTTCTTAGTAGTCTGTACTGGGGACATCATCAAAAACAATGTTTTTTTTTGCTTCAGGTTCCAAACAAAAGTTGCTAGAGGAGATATCACCAGACCAGCCTTGTACAAATACAGATTTATTGGGGGGACACGAACGCGTGATCTAGTTATTGCGACTTCCAGTTGTCTGGCAGGACACCACTGAATGTTACACGGAAGTTTTAAGTATCTGAACTCTGACCACGACAGAATTTATTCTATGGAGTCTGCATGAAACGAAAATATACCTTATCGCAGTTACTGTGGCCACTTCAGGAAGGACCGAAAGTAATGGACAATTCAATGCCGCTTGTGCTAAGAGAGTCAGTAATTTCATTTAATTTTGATGCACCATGACCAGGTACCCATACTAGCCTCAGTAGATTCAGCTGTGGGGGGACTAGCATGAGAAATGTTGTCAAGGCCGTTGATTTTGATCACGCTGTAAGTGATGTACAGACAGACAAGGTGTCGGTAATTATGATTGCATTATGGACGTTCATTGGTAATTTTTGCAGCACTAGAACAAGTGCCAAGAGTTCGGCTTCAAAAACGGGGGTCGAGTCCGGTAGCCCTAATGAAAAAGACCAGACAAGCAAACGGGAGTATACCCCTACACCTGTCTTTTCATCCATCAATTAAGCATCTGTGTCTATTATGTTATTCGTTTCTACGTGAGCAAAATAATCTTGCAGTTGGCTGTTAAAGACTTTGTTTGATCGTAATTTGTGCTTAGATTGCAAGTTATCGCTGTATTCTATTTTTAGATTGGGATTTGAAACCTTTGCTTCAGGCACATCTCGAATTTTCACATTTATTCTATCGAAACGTTTCAGACAAAGATAATCTGAGGTGTTCAAAACCGTAGTCAATAGGCAAAAAAAGGAATTTGGACCATTTATAAAAGCATATCCAGATCATCTTAGCGGATAGCTATAAAATTTTAAAAATGCCTGAGCCAACAGTACGAAAATGGCAAGGCAATGTAGACAATCGTGCTTCCTCATACATAATGTTGTTACTAACGAGTCTATGGAGTCCTAGACACAATCGCAAGGCATCTCGTTCCAACATAACCAGAGGGCTGAGTTTGCCAGCAAAGAACATTACGCACCCTAGTTCTAATGATGGTCACATACACATTTCGTAAATATTCACCAGTGTGGTCCTGCGTAATTCATATCGATGGTTGCTCAGTCTGCAAAGAACGCCTCAGACACATTGTGTTTTAGATGCAATTCTCTCTATATGTGGAGTTCAGTTGAGTTTGTCATTATAAATTACTCCAAAATATTTAAGCGACTCAGCCAGTGCAAGCGGTTCTTGCTTATAACACAATCATACAACATCATCCTGCGAAGAAGGAATCTTTATCTTCGAATTTAGGTTGGTCACGAAAGAAGCAAAAAAAGAAGACGCAGAAGGCAGGTGATCAAACGGTACCTCCATAGCAGCATTTCAGCCGGTCTTCCCGTTGTGGGCGGAAGTGCCACAAGCCTTCGGTAGCTTGAAGAGTGCGACATCGACGTCACGCCTACCGGACGACTGCAAAAAACGGCAATGGGCAACTGCTGGTCCAAGGACACGTCTGACACGCAAAGGTCCCTGACAAAGCGTGAGGTCAAGCTGGTCAACCACAGCTAGAACACTTTCTGCCGCAACCACCCGGACTTCGGCAGCTTCCTGCTGCTGTCCATGTTCACTGAGCCCCCACGTACACATGAGGTGTTCCCGAAGTTCAAAGGTCGTTCAAAGCACGTGCTTGAAAACTACGTCGAGTTCCGGACGTTCGTCCGTGCGGTTGGTGGCCAGCTGGCTGACATCGTCGACTCGGTGGACGACTACGAAGTCCTTGTGGCGATAGCGCGTCAGAACACGGAAGAACACGCCAACCGCGAAAGAGTACAGTCGAAGCACTTTGAGCTCTTCTTCTCGGTGCTGTTGTCCCAGATGCTCGAGAGCAACAGATCGGCCATGACGACAGCCACCGTCGCCGCCTGGGAGAAAGTGTTTCAAGTAAGGCACTTCTCGCTAATAGCGTGCACTTGAGCTTGCGGTAACACCGAACGAAACGCTAAAGGCGTTCAAGGTACTCTATAGTGTCTGAACTGGCTACGTATCCTGAAGGGGTACCACTGCCACGAGGCCTAAGGACGATGGACGCGCGTTCCACAAGAGGGTAGGACCGAGCAAGCTTTCTTTACCCGGCTAGGACTCGAAGGTGGTTGAGGTAATTTAAATGTCGGATAGGGAGTATCATGCGCCAACCGGCGTGCGTATCGATCAAGTTGCGTTGGCGCGTCGGTGCTGGCGTGAGAAGACGACTACAACAAACGCATCTGACGCGTCAGAGCGAGTAAAGCCTTCACTGGGGCGCTTATCGAGCTACCCCACCTAGCGGCCAACCTCACTATTTCCGATTATGCCCGATTTTATTTTTTAAAACGTCATTGCGCAAGAAGAAACCACGTAAAGATCAAATTCCAAATTTAATCACCTTAACGTTATACTTAACATGCTTCGCTTAAAACAATGGTACGTCATTTCGCAGTACTTTAGTTGGCCATCTCGAAAGGTGACTGCTTTTTTGCTCTGTCCTACGCTCCGAAGCTACGCTGTGCTCTGACAGGCATAAGCGTGCGCACAGGTTTGGCTGCACCCCCGCCCCTAGTCAATTAAAAAGGATGCGGGGTGGGGCGTGAAAGCTGCCCCATATAGGGGGTCGGTACCATAAATATTCACCCGTCCAACCCCCCCCCCTCCTGATTGAGGGTGAACTCTGCACAAGTCTACGTTGCCACGGGTCGCAAACTGTCGCGAAATCACTAAACTAAAATCTACCTCTCTATCAGGCTAGCCACCTCTGTAGAAGAGTTTCAGACACTCAGAAATGTAAACGTGCTGAGAAATTTGCCAACAAACGCTGTGTGCTAGAGCAGACGTTTGGCCCAGTGGGCGTGTCTTTATCGATGCCGCGAACTGCGAGTTTGATTGTCAAAACGTTCGATGCAGCACGCAGCTCCTGCTCACGATTTTCTTCATCAGAAGATTTCCTCTTCACCTCTCTGCTTTTTTTTTTTATTGTGAACGCGTTGGGGTCCACAGCGCTGCTCGCGTTTTGATGAAGGCGAAATGGTGGAGGCTTATGCACTGCTTGATGTCAGTGCACATGAAAGATCACCTCATGATCGAAATTTTCGCTGCCCTCTACTACGGCGTTCCTTATAATTATATCATGGTTTTGCGACGCTGAATCCAACATATTATTATTATTATTATTATTATTATTATTATTATTATTATTAATATATGAACGCGGTCTGATCAGGCTCATGCGTAATCTGTTTATCTTGTACAAGAACCCCGCTTTTGGTTATACTATATTGCAGTAGGACGGTACGTTGGGCCACTTGGTTGGGATTCATCATGAGCGTGTTTATTGCGCCACACCAAAAACACAGATACAGGGAAGGAGCAAGAGAGAGAAAAAAGATGGCGCTGACTCTCAAGTGATCGTTCTTGAAAATTGAATTGTGGCACACATATATAGTAAGTGTAAAAAACCGTGACATGCGCAAGACACAGGCAATATTCCGGCAGCGTCGTCATACAAAAATGTAGTGAAGATCGGCACAAGTAATGAAATTCCTCCTAATGCAGAAAAACGGATGCCTCACTAATACAGCTCTTACCCATAATCGATATGTTATAAGCCTTAGCAATCTCCCTTGTCAATTAATTCGCGTGTTCGAAAACGATGGTGGTCTTGTTAAATATAGGACGACATCCACATGACCGGCAGTGAACTGGCAGATGAAGTTGCATATCCCCTTGAAGTGATAGCGCATGTTATCTCAGCCGAACATTGACACATTGATTAGTTTTCCCCACGCATTCCCCACTACATGATAACGAAGTGGCATTCACTGCTCCCTTAACACACGCGATGTACTTCTTCCTATGATTAACAGTACACTTTCCTGTGATTAACGGTGCGTTTTTTGCATGAGTGTGAATTTGATTACTTGTGCCGATCTTGAATACATGTTTGTATGACGACACTGCCAGAATATTTCCTGTCTTGCGCATGTCACGGTTTTGTACACTTGCTATCTATGTATGTGTCACAATTCAATTTTCAAGAAAAATCATTTGAGAGCCAGCGCCGCCTTTCCTTGCTCTTTTGCTCCTTCCCTGTGTCTGTGTTTCTGCTGTTGCTCTGTAAACAAGTTAACGACGTATACCATGCTGCTTTGGCTGATTGTCACAGACCCTGAGAACAATCACGAGGGAGGCCTTCGATGAGGCTGCCAAGGAAGCTGTGCATTCAAAGCGGGAGAAGGCGGCCAAGTCAATGCCGAGTCATCCAAAGCGGCAGTCGTCGCCAAAGCCGGCATTCCGAAAAGTTTCCTCGGCGAACAACCCAGTCGCCCACCACGCGACGACCACCAAGACTCCGTAGGTCGGGCAGAGAGCCATCGAGAACGCTAACTCAGAACGGCGGCTTTTCTGGAAGAGTGGTGACGAGAACAATGGCCAGGAGATAAAGAAGCACACGTGAGTGCACCTGTCCGCTTCTGATGGGTGCCGCTTTGGGACAAGTATTACCAGCATTTTATTTATTTATTTATTTATTCATACTGCAGACTACAAAACGTGGTCCAAGCAGGACGGGCAATCAGGAATCACAAAAACAGAGGACTAAGATTGATCACGAACGTAATAAATAATAAAAAATTGAACGTTCCTTCCACGTAGATGTTTGTCTGTGTGTACTATTTACGCGCAACCTTGTAAGGCAGCTGATTTCGGTTCGATAAACAGAATAACTGAAAGCGCCGTTCATTGTCAATTGATGAGCATATATTTTGGAGCGATCTTTGCACAGGCTTGGGAAACGAAATGCGAACATAAAAGTCTATTTTTAGTAATTAAAAAAGCAGCTTACTTATCGGAGACAAGGCTATTTTATGTTATCAACACATTTGACACCTACAAGGATCAATATATGAGAAAGTTTAAACTTCGGAGACCTGTGCGATGATGAATACAGTTATAACTTATAAGGGCACCTTATGGGTTCGCATAAGAGGACTCAAAGGTGAATGTCATCTTTTGTCGTCAGTAGATATGTATGTATCCTACCGCTCCCCCACCCCATTCGAAACCTTTCTACACCGAATCTGGTTTTGCATTGCCGCGTGATCGGCGCACCTTTCCACCAAGCGTCGACGTCGCGCGATGACGTCAAGAGGTTACCTCTTCGAACGCGAGGAAGAGGGGGAAGAAAACAGTGCATTGGCGGCACTGTAAAGGTTCATCCACAATGATATTTTTAGTGCGAAACAGAACCACAAGAAATAATGACAGTACGGAGGGTTTCGTCCTCTCGTTCTTTTTGGTGGTGTCATTTCGCGCTATAAAATATTCGAGGGAAATCGTTTATTCCCTCGAATATTTTTTTATTCTGGGTGCTCACTTTTTTTGTTGTCGCAAATGGTAGTGTAATGTTACGGTACAAGTTTTCTCGTATAACTAGTCTTTTCGGATTAACTGCAGGTTTTTCAAAGTAATTAATTGATCCACACTGAGCATAAACTGTTTGATAAATAACGGAGTAAATCACAAGTCCTGTGTGTTTCTTTCTGTATTTTTTAAAACAACGCAGTATTTTTGTATAGTTTTCGCTTTTGGTGATTTTCTTGCGATGTTGTTCCCCAGACTAGCATCCCATAAGTCACTTTAAAATGAAAAAGCGCGTAGCTTATCCTTTTTTTAACCCTAATAGAAAAAAGTGCATTGTTCTAAAAAAACTATTCGTGACAGTGTGGTCATTAAACGGTTCGCGTGTGTGTTCCATTTCAATTTCTCCTGAAAACACACGCCAAGGTATTTCTGTTCTCTAACAAGTGCGATGCAATTTCCTTCAAATTTCACAGCTATGTTACTGATAGATTTGTTTATAGGCTGGAATATTACATAGGATTTTTTCGCATTCAAGTGCAGTTTTCTTGCTTTAGCCAATTTGAAAGGTGACCTTGATATTTTACGCTTACTTCAAGTGATAATATATTGTCTGATTTTAGGAAAATATTTGTATCGTAAGCGTACATAACACGACCAGGGAAATCAGGTATATCGACAATATTATTTATATAAGCAAAAAACAATACTGGCCTAAGTGTGCACCCTTGGAGCACTCCTTAAGGAGTGCTACAAGGCTCCACACTATAGAATAGAATATCTACAAAGAATATCTACAAAGAAATTAAACCAATTGGTTTAATTTCTTTGTAGATATTCTATTGTTGATTTGTACAAATTGTTAGCGATCTTCCAAGTAACTTTTAACAACTAAAATGCTACTCTACGCACCCCATACCTGGACAATTATTCAATAACGTGAACTGTATGGAGTCGAATGCTTCTGAAGATCGAGTAAGAGCTAAAGTGTGTAATTTTTGTTTTCCATATTTTCGATTATCTTATATTTATTATACAGTAGCACTTGTTCAGTTGGTTTTTTTTAAACCATACTGAATTTTTGTTATTATTTCATGCTTATGAAAAAAGGATGAAAGTCTATCCAAAATTGTCTCTTGCTTATACAAATAAGTTATACAAACTCCGTTTGAGTGTCACGTTTGAACTCGAACTCGAAACCAATTACGATACCTTGCTGATTTACGTGCCAGAGAAATGGCATTTATGACAACTCATGCAGAATCTTTTGTCGTACCGACACCCAGAATAAAGTTGGGTCAACAATGCCTGCAATATACTTTTCCTTCTCCTACATAGTGGTTTCAATTTCCTTAGTTCGTCAAAAAGCACTTTGCGCACTACGTATGTTAACATGCAGATAGTTTTTTTTCTCAGTTTTTTTTTCTCTATTTATCCTGTGCAGCCGTATCTGTGTGTGTGTCTAATGATAATATTGTTACACGCAAGAAGTACACGAAAAGGTTGAAAAACAGGCGAGCCTGGATGGTTCGCGTTTACTTCCACAAGGGGTCTCGAGACAGCACACACAACGTCGTCTTCCTTCTTCACCTTTTGTCTGAATGTTCATTCGCGCTGTATGCGCCGTGCATTGCAACCGCTCGTGACATTTCCCCGTTGGCAGACGAAGCCCGCCGGGCGAGTCACTCAGTGGTTCGTGCATTGCATAGCTTCATGCGAGCGACGTGCGCCACTTCTGTTTTAGCCGAGCGCCGTCCAGTGCTTGTGAGCCGTGCTATGCGGTAGTTGACCTCACTGAGGCGTTCGAGGATAACGTAGGGCCCGACATAGTGAGCGAGAAATTTCTGGTACAGGCCACGTTTCCGTAAAGGCGTCCAGAGCCACACCTGATCTCCAGGATTGAAGTGAACATGTCGGTGACGGTCGTCATAGCGGATCTTTGACCGGTCTTGCGAGGTGACGGTGCGTAGCCGAGCGAGGCGTCGCGCTTCTTCTGCTCTACAGAGAATCTCGTTGATCGGCTCACTGTGATGAGCAGAGTAGGGAAGCATAGTGTCAAGATTATAGCGTGGTGGACGAGCATAAAGGAGAAAGAAAGGTGAGTAACCAGTGGTCTCATGTCTTGCGGTGTTGAAAGCATAGGTGATGAAAGGCAAAATTGTGTCCCAGTTCTTGTGCGCGGAGTCGATGTACATGGACAGCATGTTGGCAAGCGTTCGGTTCGTGCGTTCCACTAGACCATTAGTCTGTGGATGGTATGGAGTGGAATGGCGGAAGCTTGATGAGCACAGACGAAGGGTCTCTTCGACAACATCCGCGGTAAATTGCCGCCCACGGTCGCTGATTACGATGCGAGGAGGTCCGTGTCTGAGGATAACTTGAAACAGCAAGAAGATGGAAACGTCTTTTGCTGTGGCCGACGGCAGTGCTGCCGTCTCACAATAACGGGTTAAGTGGTCTACGCAAACGATGACCCAACGATTGCCGTCTGTGGATCGCGGAAAAGGGCCCAGAAGATCTATACCAACTTGCTCAAAGGGGGTGCTAGGAGGCGAAACAGGCTGAAGGCGACCAGACGGCGCGTCAGTTGGTCGCTTGTAACGCTGACATTGGGTGCAGCTGGCGACGTACCGTTCGGTATCATTGCGCATCCGGGGCCAATAAAAGCGTTCCTGAGCACGGTAGAGTGTTCTTGTGCATCCAAGATGTCCGGAAGTTGGTTCGTCGTGCATGGCAGATAATACGTGACTGCGAAGGCTCTTGGGGACAACCAAAAGGTAGCGCGCACCGGTAGCCGAGAAGTTCGTCTTATATAGGGCGCCGTCACGTAAGCGAAAACGATTGTCTGCAGCGGACTCCCGCGCGGCCGCGAATAGCGGCTGTAAGCTGTCGTCTTTCCTCTGCTCTGATATGAAGGTATCCATATCCGGAAATCCCGTGGACACAAAAGCGATGTATTCATCAAAGTTGTCCGCGTCACATTCAGTCGTTGGGAGTGGCAGGCGAGAGAGACAATCAGCATCAGCGTGTCGCCGGCCGCTCTTGTAGGAAACAACGAAATCATACTCCTGCAGACGGAGCGCCCAGCGTGCTAGTCGACCAGAGGGATCCCGAAGATTCACAAGCCAGCATAGAGAGTGATGATCCGTGACGACAGTAAAGGGGCGCCCGTAGAGATACGATCGAAACCGTTGCACAGCGAAGACGACCGCCAGACACTCTTGTTCGGTGACAGTGTAGTTGCGCTCGGGGCGACTCAATAAGCGGCTAGCGTACGATATCACAAGCTCGCTGTCGCCGACACGCTGAACTAGTACGGCGCCAATGCCAACACCACTAGCATCGGTATGAACTTCTGTCGGTGATGACGGATTGAAGTGGCGAAGAATAGGCTGGGACGTCAACAGTAGCTTTAGCTGCCGAAACGATGAGTCGCATTCCGAGCTCCACTCGAAAGGAACACCTTTTTGGAGAAGGCATGTGAGCGGATGAGCTATGTCAGCAAATTTGGGAATGAAACGGCGAAAGTAGGAGCATAACCCTAAAAAACTTCGTAGCTGCTTCACAGAGCGAGGTGCCTCGAATGCCTCCACAGCTGTTGTCTTTTGTGGATCTGGTCGTATACCTTCTTTGTCGATCAGGTGTCCCAGCACAAGTGTCTGTCGTTCACCAAAATGGCACTTTTTAGAATTAAGCACAAGGCCGGCCTTCCTCAAGCAGTTTAGTACCAAGTCCAGGCGCTCGTTATGCTCACGAAATGTTCGGCCGAAGATCACAACGTCGTCTAGGTAGCACATACAAACTTCCCACTTCAAACCGCGAAGTATAGTGTCCATGAACCTTTCAAACGTTGCGGGGGCGTTACAAAGCCCGAAAGGCATCACGTTGAATTCAAATAGTCCGTCGGGCGTTACAAAAGCGGTCTTCTCTCTGTCATCCGGGTGCATAGGGATTTGCCAGTAACCTGATCGTAAATCCACAGAAGAGAAGTAAGAAGCCGCAAAGAGGCAATCGATGGCGTCGTCAATTCGTGGGAGTGGGTATACGTCTTTCCTAGTAACGGCATTTAGGCGACGGTAATCGACACAGAATCGCCACGTGCCGTCTTTCTTCTTCACCAGTATCACTGGAGCTGCCCAAGGGCTAGACGATTCCCGAATTACTCCTTTACCCATGTGACGAAGCAGGGAAAGCGAGAGCAGACGACGGAGTGGCCGATCGCTGGAAGGCGAGAAAAACGAAGGAGCTCGGGCTGCAGAGAAGATTAAGAAGGGCGCGCGCAGGCGAGACAGTTTTTTTTTTTGGAACGCCGGCAGAACGGGCGGCAGGTTGTTGGAGAACCCGCATCTACGCGCGAGGTTCGCATACACAGGGCGCCTGTCTTCGGGACAGCGAGCGCCTCACGGTCCTCGCCTGGCAAGACCTGGGACGCGGCCTGCTGCTCTCGGAGAACCCGCACCTACGCGCGAGGTTCCAGATTGTCCACCGCCGTCGAGACGAGCGTCGCAAGGTCCTGGCCTGGCGCGGACGAGCCCTATCTGGCTACCGGCTACCGAGCGACGGGTCGTTCACTCGGCCCTTAACCCCTGCTGCTGCTACGTCGTTTCCACACCGGTCATCTACCCGACGACGATTACGTCATCACAGGGACTCTGCCAGCCCCACAGCCTCCTGGTCCCCAGCACCGCCACGTGAGACAATTGACTAGCAGTGTACGCTGCCGCTTTATGTATTTCGTGTGTGTATGCTGTCAAATACAATTGTAGTGTGGTTTGTTAACGTCAGATACCGTCTCCTCCATCCGCAACGCGTCACACGCTCTGCGGCGCGACGAACCTCACCACTAACCTCACATCTGGCGTCCGCGAGACAGGACTGCTCTTATCCTATAAAAGAGCAGCGCGTCGCTTATGCGGGTCTGACGGTTGACGATGGAGACGGACAAGCTCACAGCAATTGGAAAGGAACTGGGGTTGAGCGGTCCAGGGCTAAAGCAGTGGATCGATGAAGAGCGCGTACGTGAACGAGAAGCGCGGGAAGTACGTTTAGCCGAACGCAATGCAGCAAAAGAAGCTGATGCCGAGGCACTGGCGAGGCTACAAGCAGAAAAGGAGGTTCTCGAACTAAGGTTGAAGCTCCGAGAGTTAGATGCGACAACGGGTAGCGTGACTACAGGTCAATCAGTAGAGGGTCCGCACATGGGTTCTCCTCAAAGCTACGAAAGTCCGCACAAACTCATACCGCCCTTCAACGAAGTTCGCGACGAGCTGGACGCGTACATCCAGCGCTTTGAACGCGTCGCCAGGAGCCAGGATTGGCCGCAAGACAAGTGGGCCCTTTCACTGAGCCTTTGTTTGACCGGTGAAGCGCTAAGTGTTGTTGGCAGAATGGCACCTGACCATGCCATGGATTACGCAACGTTAAAGAAAACGTTGTTGCAGCGCTTCCGGTTTACAGAGGAGGGCTACCGCACTAAGTTTCGGTCGGCGAAGCCTGAGGACTGCGAAACGGGTCGACAGTTCGCTGGGCGATTACTAGGTTATTTCGACCATTGGCAAGAGATGGCCAAGACCGAACGGACGTACGAAGCTCTGCGAGACGTTATTGTTTCAGAGCAATTCATCACGCAGTGCCACGAGAAGTTGGCAATCTTCCTGCGGGAAAGGGATTGCCGAGGAATTGAAAAGCTGGTAGAAGCTACTGATCATTATATGGAGGCGCAGGGTTTCGTCAACCTTGGTAAAGGTAAGGACGACAAGGACCATAAAAAGCCACCAGATCGAGCGCAGGCCGCACTACGGAAAGAGGAAAAGGACAAACCACATTGTTTGCTTTGTGGAAAGCGCGGTCATAAGGCCTCAGATTGCTGGGCAAATACTAAAGGGCCAAGGACAAAACCAGCCTTCTGCGGAAAATGTAGACGTAGTGGGCATAGCAAAGAGGACTGCCCTAACAAGGAAAGCGGTAAAGCCTCTTGCCTGAAAGAGCAAGCAGAAGGTCCGAAAGCATCAAACCAGGAGACACAGGCTTCCCGGCAAGGTACTGATTGCTCGAAACGTACGAGAATCAAGTGGGAGGACAAGTCTATGCCTACGGCCGAAGGCGTCCTTGAAAACCAGCCCGTTACGGTCTTACGGGATACAGGATGCGACTCGGTTATTGTGAGAAGGTCCCTTGTACCAGTCAGCAATCTGACGGGGAAAGTTTCCTCTGTGTGTCTTCTTGATCGAAGGGTACTGAAACTGCCGGAGGCAGACGTGCGAATTATTTCACCCTTTTTCTCAGGCAAGACTCGCGCGATCTGCATGGATGACCCACTGTATGACGTCGTTCTGGGAAACGTCCAAGGGGTCCGTGACGCCTCCGATCCTGATCAAGATTGGAAAAGACACCTACGTCCAGCTAGTCCGATGAAAATATCATCTAGGGTGGGAGCGGACGACGGATCGCTGACTGGATCTTATACTACAGATGCATTCACTTCGGTTGCGAGGCAATCAAAGGAAAACGAAGTCGCCGCGACAGTCGGACAGAGTTCTCGTCGCCTGCCGGTACCAACAATAAGTCCCCTGGATATGAGTGCACGTGACTTGCAGAAAAGTCAGAGGGATGACGCTAGCTTACAGAAATGCTTTGAGGCCGTCGATAAACCCATCCAGACCAGGTTTGCCGAGATTCTTTTCTTTACAAAAGAAGAAATTCTATACAGGAGGTACAAGCTCAGATCGAAGAGAGAAACTGAACAACTTGTTGTACCTACAGCCCTCCGCCATTGTGTAATGCAAATGGCTCATGAAGGAATTCTTGCGGGCCATCAGGGTATAAAACGCACAACAGACCGTATCCTCGAGGAGTTCTATTGGCCCGGGGTACTTTCTGACATCACACGATTTGTGAAATCGTGCGACACGTGCCAGAGAACTTTCCCAAAACACTTAGTTGGGCGAGTACCGTTGGGTAAAACCCCCGTCATTGATACACCGTTTAAGAGAGTGGCCATTGACATTGTGGGACCATTATCTCCCAAGTCAGAAAAAGGGAATAGATACGTTTTGACAATGGTGGACATGGCAACGCGGGTATCCTGATGCGGTGGCGCTGCCAAGTATTGAAACAGAAAGGATCGCTGAAGCACTGTTGGAGATGTTCTCGCGAGTGGGGGTACCTCAGGAAATCATCAGCGACCGAGGCACGTCTTTTACGTCCCACCTAATGCGCGAATTCAGCAGGCTTCTATCCTTCACACAGTTGCCGACGACACCATATCATCCCATGGCAAATGGTCTTGTCGAGAGGTTCAATGGCACACTTAAACGAATGATAAGACGAATGTGTCAAGAGTGCCCGAAAAGTTGGGACCGGTACTTAGCGCCTTTACTTTTCGCCTATAGAGAAGTTCCGCAGTCAAGTTTGGGCTTCGCCCCGTTTGACTTACTGTATGGCCGTTACGTCAGAGGACCCATGTCAATATTGAAAGAAATGTGGACTGGTAATCATCTAGATGATGAGACGAAGACCTCGTACGGCTATGTAGTTGACCTGCGGAGACGTCTTGAAAACACTTGTCGTCTAGCCAAGGAGGAGCTGCAGAAAGCCAAACTTGTGCAGAAGAAGCACTATGACATGAAGACTAGACCACGGCGTTTAGCTGTTGGAGACAAGGTGCTGCTGCTACTCCCGTCGGACAACAACAAACTGATTCTAACATGGAAAGGGCCTTTCACAGTTCTAGAGAGGAAGAATGACGTGGATTACGTTATTGATTTAGGAACGCGAACATCTCTGTTTCACGTCAACCTCCTCAAAAAATATCAAGAACGACCATCGGTACCACAGCCAACAAAAGAAGCGTCAGTCGCGTGTCTGGCTGATGATACTGAGCACGACGATCTACCATGCGTACCTTTTCAGCAAAAAGAATCTGCTGCCGATGTGAACATATCGGAAGCACTCTCTACTAAACAGCGCACGCAGATCGCTAGAATACTGCATACCTACGAGAATGTATTCACCGACATTCCCGGCAGAACACATCTCACCCAGTGCAAGTTGAATGTCTCAACGGATACACCAGTGAACATACGGCCGTATCCACTACCGTTTGCTACCAAAGAGGCAGTTCAACAAGAAATTAGAAACATGCTGAAGCAAGGCATCATCGAGCCATCCGAGTCTCCCTACCAGTCGCCGATAGTAGTTGTCAAGAAAAAAGACGGGACAATACGTCTATGCATTGACTTCCGGCAACTCAACAAGATACTGCTGAACGACAATGAGCCCATACCTCGAGTTGATGTTATTTTTGGACAACTGGGGAAGGCACGATATTTTTCTAAGTTCGACTTTGCTAAAGGGTATTGGCAAGTCCCGATGCATGAAGAGTCCAAAGCAATGACAGCGTTTTCTACATCAGCAGGCCTTTATCAGTTTCGTTTCATGCCGTTTGGCATTAAAACCGCCCCAGCTGTCTTCAACCGTCTAATGAGGAAGGTGGTAGCAGATATACCACATATTTACTTTTACTTCGACGATGTGCTCATTGCAACCGAGACGTGGACAGAACACGTGGCCACACTTGAAGCCTTTCTTCAACGAGTTAGCGAATCCGGGTTGACGATTCGACCAACGAAAAGTGAGATTGGTCAGCGGTCAGTAAAGTTCCTCGGTCATCACGTCGAAAATGGCATCATCAAACCACAGATCGAAACCCTTGATAAAATACGGGCAGCCAAGCGCCCACAGACGAAAAAAGAAGTACGCTCTTTCCTTGGACTTACGGGCTATTACAGAGATTTCGTCCACAAGTACTCCGAGATAGCAGGACCATTAACTGAACTGACTAAAAAGAGAGCCCCTAACAAAGTAATTTGGGGAGTGCAGGAACAGAAAGCCTTCGATGCACTCAAGACCATGCTGTCTACACAACCTGTCTTGAGAGCACCCGATTTCGCTCAGCCTTTTGTACTTCGCACCGACGCCTCATCAACAAGCGTAGGTGCCATACTTATGCAGCGGCATGGTGCTATGCTACACCCAGTGTCGTACGCTAGCCGACGACTGCAACCACGAGAAACTGCCTATTCGACAATCGAGCGCGAAGCCCTGGCACTCACGTGGGCCATCCAGAAATTTCATATTTACTTGTTCGGGCGAACGTTCATACTACAAAGCGACCACAAGCCTCTCGTTTACATCAACTCCGCCAAACACATCAACAGCCGTGTTCTACGTTGGAGCCTCATACTCATGGAGTACGACTTCAGCGTTGAATATATAAAAGGCAGTGAGAATGTAGGAGCAGACTATATGAGCCGGTTGCCAAGCGCATGAACATCATCGCTACACGGCTTGAGGATTTCGCAGTGTCGGGTATAATTCATGAATTTTTTTTTTTTTTCGGTGCACATTACTTACCGTGGCGGACCAACTTTCATCTCGTCTTGCGAGTACCTTTGAGAGTGTCGGGTGTGCGGGGCCCTGAACACTGGTGACAACTTTCGTGTCTCTTATGTGTGCCGAGTGTGCGGGGCTCGGTAGTGTAGTGCAGTGCTCCGAGTGGCGCGTGTACTACGGTGTCCCAAGGGATCAGTGGCAGCTGCAAGTTCTTCACAGGGAAGAACCTTCTTAAGTGGGGGGTAATTGTGACGAAGCAGGGAAAGCGAGAGCAGACGACGGAGTGGCCGATCGCTGGAAGGCGAGGAAAAACGAAGGAGCTCGGGCTTGCAGAGAGAGATTAAGAAGGGCGCGCGCAGGCGAGACAGTTTTTTTTTTTTTTGGAACGCCGGCAGAACGGGCGGCAGGTTGTTGGAGAACCCGCATCTACGCGCGGAGGTTCGCATACACAGGGCGCCTGTCTTCGGGACAGCGAGCGCCTCACGGTCCTCGCCTGGCAAGACCTGGGACGCGGCCTGCTGCTCTCGGAGAACCCGCACCTACGCGCGAGGTTCCAGATTGTCCACCGCCGTCGAGACGAGCGTCGCAAGGTCCTGGCCTGGCGCGGACGAGCCCTATCTGGCTACCGGCTACCGAGCGACGGGTCGTTCACTCGGCCCTTAACCCCTGCTGCTGCTACGTCGTTTCCACACCGGTCATCTACCCGACGACGATTACGTCATCACAGGGACTCTGCCAGCCCCACAGCCTCCTGGTCCCCAGCACCGCCACGTGAGACAATTGACTAGCAGTGTACGCTGCCGCTTTATGTATTTCGTGTGTGTATGCTGTCAAATACAATTGTAGTGTGGTTTGTTAACGTCAGCTACCGTCTCCTCCATCCGCAACGCGGTCACACGCTCTGCGGCGCGGACGAACCTCACCACTAACCTCACAACCCATCATTTCTTCGACTTGAGCGCTGATGATCTTTCGCTCCGCAGAGGACACACGATATGGTTTTTGACGAATCGGTTCAGCGGATCCTGTGTTGATGCGATGGGCGAGTACGGTGATGCAGGAATCGATGTGGGGCCGTCGTGCTGTGGCAAAGTCGAATATTGAAGAGTGTTTCGAAAGCAGGGCCATCAAAACACGACGTTCATGGTC